>JAHWFP010253985.1:0-18044 GCA_023313725.1 Lithobius niger
CCGATGCTGTGAAGAGTGATTTCTTAGACCTAAAACGCGCGATTTTTGTTGTTGGAGAAAACAACGTTATTTTAAGCCTAAGAAATCCGCTCTTCCGTTGTTTTTCCCTCCATTTTTATGTAGTGCACCTTGTAGTTATGCCCTCCAAAACCCATACTGGTGCCAATATGGCGGCAAATGTCACTGCTCTATTGTAACAGTATATAATTATATAGCATTATGAAATGTCTGTACTTAATGTTTAACATCAATTGTAAGGCTCGAGCTCGCTTGGTCTTCTGCCTGGTGCTCCCAACAATTATGTGCTAATCGAAATTTCGTTCCGCTACGAACCTCCCATCAACTCACATCCGAAGATAATTTCGGCTTTCTTAATTAGAAATATTTCCCTTTTTTTCCCAATTCCCCCAAATTAAATTCAACCCCGACCAAATCCTGTTGCCAGTATATCACTGCAATCCCGAAACAGCAAAATTAACCATTCAAAAGCCATTCATTAGCCCAAAATCCATCATTATTCTAACTGGCCCCGAATAAGCCTAACACTTGTGGCATTCCTGTTTAGGCCCTAAGTCAAGGCAAGAGTCGCCCTCATAATTCAGGCGAGCCTGAGTTAATCATCGCTCAAATTAATAATTAAAACATTATTACACCTGAACCACGACTTAGCGCCTTATTCCATCAGCAAGGTTTTTAATTTGGAATAACCCCAACATGTAGTGTCACCCCACGTTACGTTGCCTGCTAATCCCATAACGGTGATGTTGGCGTTGGGGAGCCGTTGCACGAACCAACAATCGCCACACGATTTTCATAACTAATTCGACATCACGTGACCCACATCAGCCTACTGGATGACGGAGAATCTGGAACGTGGATGCTGTGTTTAGATATGGGCAACGCTATCGAAATGGTGACCAGGCGCCTTTAAGTGTTGACATATAAGGAGCGAATAAATGCCACAGCACGTCTTCCGGACGTGAGAGTACCCATATTATAACAATGGCGTTGTATTCCACCATTTCCACGAGACCGTCGGGGAGAGAAGCAGCAGATTTCACCTCCTGGCTCCAAGGCGGCTGAGTTGGCATCGCCCAAATCTTATTTTACTAATGCGAAATTATAAATATAACTTTAAAAACAACGGACTGTCTAGCGCGTTTCGTCGTATGGGAAGAAAGCATCGCTTTAAAATTTCTATGGGACAACTGTGCTGGCATGGAAGATTGTTGGGTGGGGGTGCAAGGGCAGTGCCCACCCTTTCCTTCCTGTAGCGTCCCCACCAGGCAGACGTCTAGCTACACTCAATTGATCAGTTTATTAATTTTCCAGTTTTTATAATAATAATAATAATAATTTTCTGGCAAGGACCCTGGAGGTCGGTGACTGCCAGCCTACAAAGGGGACCCGTTTACCGATCTTCGCCTATGGTTCACTGCTACCGTGCAAAGAATGGAAATGCTTCCCCTTTACACTGCTGCCGTGAAAAGAATGTAAATGCTCGCTCAAAGCATTTACTACTGCGTTTGGATTGGCATTCACAATTACTGCTTTCTCAGTGTACCGACCTTCGCCTATGGTTCAACGCAAGCGAAATATGTAGGCTTGTTGTTTTGGCAGTCAAATAAGAGAAAAGACTTCACATCAACACCTCGACTGGTTCCCTATCTCACTGAATTTTCCTACTCTTGAGGAGCCTTTACTATTTTATTTAGTACGGTAAATATATGCTTACATTTTTAAAATATTTACCGAAGTGTCAAAAAAAAAGTGCATTCAACACGGAGTTTGTTGACGGTACCTTTTCGCCGCGCATAGGAATGTACCCAAAAAATGTTGTTCTGCACATTTTTGGTTCAGAATGAAAGAGCAGAAGAGTCCTTTTCCTTTAAGCTGAGGGAGGAAGGGAGGGTAGGGCAGGGGGGGGGGGGGTAGAAACCAATTGCTAGCAGGCAGCTTGAGTTTTCATTACGCGGAGTCCAATAGGCTGCGACGCTAAACGGATCAGTCCCACCAAACTTGTGAGACGCTCGTCTGATCCGCGCTTTGCACTATGGGACACGCTCAAGCTGACCGTTCCTTTAAATTGCGCTGCACAAAGTGCTAGATACCGGTGGCTAAGACCTAGGGGGGATTTGGGAGACTGTTGGGGGTACAAAATTGTACGATAGCAACAACAACAACAACAAAAATCGTACAAAATGCAATAAGACTTTAGGGATTTGAAAACGTTGTTCCAAAGGGGGATTGCGCTAAATTACACACCAAACACCAAGCCACTTGCTCTCGACACGTTTCGAGTTTTGTTTCCGTGTCATGGACCCCTAGACTGGATAAAAAAACAACTTACGTGTACAATTGTGCAATAAGGATACTTTACCGTATGTGGAAGAACGGTCGTGAGTTACAGCAGTTTACATCACCCTGTTACGTCATCACTCACGTGCCCCACAAGAGCGTCAGTACGGTGCTGTCTTGGAGGAAAAAGTATAACTTCTTCGGGAGGCGAATGCTCTAAACCCAAGGAGAATAATAAATAACCTTGCCCTAAACCAAAGTCAAAAATGTGAACGGTGTATCGTTGTATGATTCAATAGCAGCCGCATCCGGCTTGGCCCGGGGGTTTTCTTTCACCCATTGTTTTTTTTTTAGTGTGGTGTTCGTCCGGTGTTTGGTTTGACGGTTAATTTTACCCATTCACTGTGATGGTTAATTTTACCCATTCACTGTGACGGTTAATTTTTTTTTATCCTGTACTATTACTCATTTCTCTTCCTCCCTCTTCCTCCCATCCTCTTCCTTCCTCTCATTTTCTTCCCCGACCTTCTACCCTTCCCTCTACTTCCCTTTGCTACACGAAGTTGAGTATGTACGGGTAGTTGAATTAAATACTGCCTCTCCGTTTCCTTCCCATTCTCCCTCACCACTCTCCCCATCCCTGTCCCCTTTCACCCTCACCTCCTAACATCCCGCTACCTACCAGCATTTCTCTTGAGCAAACCGTACGCCTGGTCGCTGGTGATATCTAGTGGCCAACTTTCCAAGCTTGACCCTTGCAGTACTTCTAAAAAAGGGTTTAACGAGGGTTAACAGTACTTCTTCGGCTCTTGGCTTACAATCTACGACGATTACTTTGCTCGAGTTAATAAATTGTTGACTCCACCTCTTTTGCTTCGGCTCTCACGTTTTGGTTTACAACAATGAATACCTCAAACAATTAATTCTTGACTCGCTAGCTTTGCTTTCACCTTTTTGCTGTGAAACTTTGGCTTACAGTATAAGATGACGTCATGAACAAAACCGCGATAGTGACCTTCGGTTTCAAGTGCTCTTGCGAGCTTTCTAATAGCCCGAAGTGGACATGCTTAAGATATTCTGAAAGGTGGGGATGTATTCTTTCTATCAATCCTTACCTAAATTGTTTAGCTTAGATAGGGACCGTCCTAAGCCCATTTAAAGGTATTGCTGTATTTGGTGTAGCTGCTGTTTCAATTTCAAAGTGCCATTGTAATGGTCATATTTGTATTTGTATCTAAGCTAAACAATTTCGGTTAGGATTGGTGGAAAGAATACATCCCCACCTTTCAGAAAATCCTAAGCATGTCCATTTCGGGCTATTACTGGGCTCGCAAGACCACTTTGAATTCGAAAATCACCATAAACTTTTGCCGCTATGCCATTATCTCTTCAGATTTAAATGGACGTAGGATGGTCCCCATCTAAGTAAAACAATGTCGGTTAGGATTGATGGAAAGAATAGATCCCCACCTTTCAGAATATCGTAAGCATGTCCATTTCGGGGTAATAGAAAGCTCGCCACAGCGCTTTGTAAACGAAAATCCCTGTACGCTTTCGCTGCTACGCCAATACCTTTTCACCTTTAAATGGGTGTAGGACGGTCCCCATCTAAGTAAACAAATCGGTTAGCATTGGTAGAAAGAATAGATCCCCACCTTTCAGAAAATCCTAATCATGTTCTCTTCGGGCTATTACAAAGCTCGCAACTGGACTTTGAAACCGATTATTTGTTCAATATAACAACCAATTGAACAATGAAGAGCTCGTGCAAATTAAGAGGGGTAAACCTGAAATAAGATTTTGAGGTTGAATGGTTGCTTTTACGTAAAAGATGTATATTGCCTTCTTCTCCGAAATTGTGTGATGAACGTTTTTGCTTCACGTTGTGCTTTTGATTGTTGATGGTTAAGGAGTTGAAGTCAAAAGACGCATAAAAGGCCGCCATTTTTCAAAGACGGTGGCCCTCAAAGTGGTTCTACATCAGTGAACAATCTTAGTGACATTCTTAAACCTATCCCTGAGTTTGACGCTGTTAGCACGAAGTGCATACTTTTGCCGCTATGCCACTGTACTACTATGGAACGGTACCAGATAGAGACAAACAGTTTTCACCATTAGATTCAGCGTCCAAAAATTAATTAGGATTAATAAAAAAACAAAACAGAAATATGAAGCGGAAGTAGTCTACAAGTGGCCGGAAGTGGTCCACAAGTGGCCGACAAGTTAGCCCATCATCTATGAAACGGTACCAGATAGAGACAAACGGTTATCACCATTAGATTCAGCGCCCAAAAATTAGTTTAAATTAATTTAAAAAAAAAAAACCATAAATGTGAAGCAGAAGTAGTCCACAAGTGGCCGGAAATAGCCAACAAGTGAGCACATCATCCATAGAATGGTACCAGAGGGTTATAAACGGTTTACACCATTGGATAAGCGTTCAAAAATTACTTTAAAAAATATTTTTTTTTTAAATCGGAAGTATCCAGCGGAGGTGGTCCGAAATGGCGGAAGTTACTGAAGACCGGTTACGACGAGGTAGTCGCTGCAGCCGCTTGTTTTATCGTACGACGTTTAGAAACGAGTTCTGCTGACCTGACGTCATATTAACGTCGGCCTCCAACTGTTCACTAATAGTTCAAAATTTTAGTTCGGAATACTGCCTCCAATAATCCACGCTGCTGCTTCTATAGCGGCGCTTCAAACCAACTACCGAAGCAACGCTCGAAAACGACGCGCAATCCGTCGCCGCCAATCAAAAAGCGTGCATATCTTAGTCACGCTTGGCGCCGCCGCAAGTAATGAGCGCTTCTTTCCCCGCTGTTGGCGTTAAGCCAAGATAATTAACGGAGAGCGCTGAAAAGGAAAGGTAGGGCTGGTGGTGCCATCGCTCGGTGGAGAACAGTATTAATCTCGGCAAGTGCCGCCAGTGTCTGGGTGTTCGTTGACGTCAGAAGATGGGAACATTTCCAGGGTAGCCGGTGAAAAATGTGAACCAAATGTTCCAAATGTTTCGTGTGCGTCAGCGTATAGCAATCAACCTGGTCTCAGGAAACTTAAAGGAGCTTGTTTCGTTGCCGTATTTCTCCACCCTGGGTTAGTTTTTTTTTTTTTTTTTTTTTTATCCCCGACAGAGAAAAAAGAGCCCCCCCCCCGGGGGGGGGGGGGGGGAGGGGAAGGGACTTCGGTCCTTTTGAAAATGGAAACTATATTACATGGAAATTACAAAATGTACATTAATAAGGGTTCTATAGAGCCGCCATAGTGGCACCAGTATGGGTTTTGGAGGGCATAACTACAAGGTGCACTACATAAAAATGGAGGGAAAACAACGGAAGAGCGGATTTCTTAGGCTTAAAATAACGTTGTTTTCTCCAACAACAAAAATAGCGTGGTTTAGATCTAAGAAATCACACTTCACAGCATCGGCTTCAGTATGACACCCTACTGTTTCTCTCTGCAGTGCCCCTTGCAGCTAACCCATTAAGGCTCCAGCATAGAATTATATACAATAATACTACGTCGTGTCACTGCCCTATAGACGTACAGATGGCGGGTTGGCAGAATACCTAACTGTTGATAAAGTGGAAAACAGTGGTCGCATTCTTTTTGAACAAAATCGTTCTGACAATTCGGTTTCGAAGCTTAAAAACACGATAAATGATTTTCAATAGGTGCCTCCCCAGTATGACACAGGATACTGCACAATGGACTGGCCCATGCCAAAGTAGAACTTTTTTAACGTATTTCTAATATAATAAATCTTGCACAGAAATTTGCACAGAAAGAGGACGTATCCTCTCCGCCTATTTTCGAGCATCCTGCGCGTACTTATATATTGCTTTTGCAACATTTACATACGTGTGAGTGACTTAACGAAACCGTCTCGTACGAGGGAATAAATAGGAAAATAAAAGCGTTTGCAACAGTTACATACGTTTGAATTAATGTTGCAACACTGAATAATACAAGAAAGCCAACATGGGGCATGCGCCTTTAAGTGCTTTTTTTGCATCCCCTCTCGATTCACGGCGTTGCTCGATGATGGACAATTTTGCCGCCGCATTTCCAATACTGATAGTGGATAATCGGTGGAAAGCTTTACCCAGAAAGCTCGTAAATCCAGGATAAATCGATGTTCCAAGAAGCATCAACCAAGCGTTCCAGAAACGTTAATTCCCAAATTAATAACCCCACCAATCAGAATGACGTATGACTAAAGATTATCGCTTGTAAATCAATAAAAGTTGGAGCAATCAGGTTTGCGGCGCTGATCGCTTACTTCCTCTCGCTACTTCCTCTCGCTTACTTCCGGCAGACAGGCAGTTTATGATTTAGTGCCGAGGAAGATATACTTCCGTAAACTGAACACGTTCAAGCTGCGGTTTTTTTTAGGGGGGTTTCGATGCTGAATAATAATTATGGAGTTTACGAACTGAAACGAAAAACTTCACAAGAGCGAAAAACTCCAAACTTCATGAGAAATATTCGATTTTTCTTAAACTTAGGGCACGTTTACGCAACAACTTGTCTTTGCATTCTCGCAGCTCTTTAGACGCTAGAAATCATCTGAAATTCCAACATGGCGACGGTTTTCGCTCTACCGGCTCGCAACGAAAACGGCCAATAATGTGAGTTCAGAATAATGTGGTCATCGTGGCTGAGTTGTGAGAGAGCTCAGCTTGGTTGCTGGAGGTTTGCGAATCTGGTCGAACCCCTGGAAAGGGGATCTTGGCAAAGTCCCCGCCAGGACTGCCGGCCAGGGTAGTGTGAGAGGCTACCATGCTCCTTCAGCGGCTATGGGAACTATTCTGGCAAATTCTGGACAATCTTTCGGCCCCTACGATGATCGGAGGTTTCCCAGATCAAATCCCCGGGTTGGCACCTCCCCTTACCAGATATTTCTTCTTCTCTAAAAGTCTGGCAATGTTCAAAATTGAGCCGGTTCAGCAAAACAAGCATTAAGCTGCTTCGGCTGACTTAAGGCTCAAAGAAATAAAAATAAAAAAAAAGCGACTAGGAAAATTGTTTCGTCAGGAGGAATTCTTCGTCTTATTGTCCAGTTGTTGGCAATATTTGCAAGTAAGATGGAATTTTCCTTTAGGTTCAATTACTAACTAACAGTAGTGTAGTGGCAAAAGAAAAAGTGGAGGAGCTGAAGGTAGCGACTGGCAAACCTGGCCAGGGAAAGGGGAGTGGGGGGGGGGGGGCAGGGGAAAAGGTTCCTAAATTCCTAAAAAGCAATCATTTTGTATAGCGATAGGTGGTGTCGTCGTAAATTTATACGGGACGGGACAAAAAGTATAATTCTTTTCATTACGATTCATTTGCTGAACTTTAATAGTTTAAACGGGACGAAAAGCCAAATGGGCTCGAGATTGGTTAAATAAATACGGATGCAAACCTATTCACATTGCCTTTTGGACTTATATGTCAGACTGCCTGAGCGGGAAATCGAACCCAGGACCTTTGAAATCAAAGGCCAAGGTTCTACCGCTAAGCCAGACTGACACGGCCTGTATAAAATAAACGGAAATCTCCTACTGGTTGTTGTTCCAGTCGCACCTGAATGCATGCATTATTATTATGAATACATTTTTTGCAGAAATTAATTGTAAATTATTGTAGAAGGAGCGGCGCCGAGGGTGACGTGTGGAATAATGGAACCAAGTCAACCTGTGCGGTGAAACGTGTAGTCTGATTTGTGGACAGCAGCTGTGGTCTGGCGCGTCGACACACACCTCCGAGTACACTCTGCAAGGCAGGCAGCTAAAATGATGTGTAACAATAGAGCAGTGACATTTGCCTCCAGATTGGCACCGGTATGGGTTTTGGAAGGCATAACTACAAGGTGCACTACATAAAAATGGAGGGAAAATCAACGGAAGAGCGGATTTCTTAGGTTTAAAATAACGTTGTTTTCTCCCAACAACAAAAATCGCGCGTTTTAGGTCTAAGAAATCACTCTTCACAGCATCGGCTTCAGTATGACGCCGTTCTGTTTCTCTCTGCAGTGCCCCTTGCAGCTAACCCATTATGGCTCCAGCATAGAGTTATATACAATAATACTACGTCGTGTCACTGCTCCGTAAAGACATCACAGATCGCGTTATCCTGAATTGCTGGTAGTGGCTCCAACAAAATACAAATGTTGCGGTTGTGGGCTTGCGACGCTGACAAAAAATGCGAACACGCCCCTCACCAGCGCGGCCCACCAGATAAAAAGTGACGGAGCGGCGCTGCCTCAGGAAAAAAAGTGAGGGAGCTCCGCTCCTGTGGGCTCCTGCACGACGACACCACTGCTAACTAACTTTCCAGACTGAGAAAGAAAACCAGGGGGAAAGGAAAACTGGAAGTGTCGTTCCTGTCCCACTGACCAAGTTTTTAGCCGTGACAACCCGGTAATCACGTGACCCTGTTTCCGAACCTTTCTACAATTTCGGCAACCGTAACTCGTAGGTCACAGTCGTCGACCCAAAAACCTGAATCAAAACGTTAAAACAGACAACATGTTGATAAATGGTAGTTCGTTTATTTATTTATTTATTTTTTTTTTACTTCGGGGACCAGTCATCATTTACGACCGATGGGGGAAGGGGATAGGGGGGTTAAGGGCGTCCCTCCTAAAAAAAAAGGGGGTTTTCGTATACGTATTGAGAATGTCTGCAGATGATTACCTGAAACCGAATTAAGTATACATTCCACACCGACAAGTTATCACTAGTTGTAAGCAGTACGTGCCTCGTTTTTAACGAAAGGGAAAGTTGAGTGAAAAATGTTCTGGAAAACACCAATGTTCATTAGACCCATCTTGTGCCGAGTTTCATGATGAACGCGCTGTTTGATTATATGCCCATACCCCTAAAATGTATGATCCCTCCGCCTCGAGAGGGGCCAAAATAATCTGTGACTACCCCCCCCCCCCCCACCCCCTCTGGCGATAAATAACGACCGGTTCCTTAGTTGAATTTCTAAGTGTGATGGTTATAATAAGACCACTGGCGGACTCTTCTTGCACAAAACAAATTCGAAAGTGAATACTTTTGTTAGATTGTGTAAAAAGCCATAGCGACGGGGTTCTCATTCTTTGGATTTGCATTTACGGTTACAGGAATGTCCAAAATGACCATGGAGTATAACAGACACGTGTTCAACATGGGAAATCCCGTTTAACTGTATACTGCTGTTTCCTCGTAAATAATGAACTGCGCTCATTTAAAAACTATCAGAACAATCACCCCGGGCCCGGCAAGATGTTAAAGACATTAATTGCAACCCATTATTTATGTTCGATTGTCTGCACGTAGCTGTAAATGCGACACACGCCACGCATGATTGCACATCAGTTACAAAATATCGCGGAAAAATTTAGGTCAAGACGTAGAAATTACTGACGTTCTTCTTTTTATTTTTTAGTAAACAAAATATTGTTGCTTCATTCTTTCAAACCCGTTAAATTTAAGGACACACAAGTCACTTTTTTTGCATCCTCAAAAATAGCTTTGAGCATGTTTTTTGCCTGAACATAACAAAGCGTCAAACAAAAATCAAGAAAGCTTTCTCCAGGAACGAGTACCAGAGGTCGCTCCTTTAAATTATTGATCCAGGGATCGCGAGTGCAGAAAACATTTCTTTGCTCTTCGAGTGGTCAAGCCATGGAACTCACTTCCGGAGGATGTGGTCAGGGCTCCGTCAGTCCATGTCTTTCGTAAACTTTTACAGCGTCAACCACTCACTTGTTACTTGAAACGTACTTACTAATCTTATTTTAGTTTAGGAGCGGCGTTAGTGGCCCTGAGCCCTGCCGTTATCCTTGCCTTGTGGCTAAAGTTATTATATTATATTATATTATAAAGAAAAATAAATGCAAACTTAAAAATGCTCCCTGAGAAACACAGCATCCGCAGCAAACCTAAAAAAACGTGGTTTAATTTTCGGCCACATCGTTTTTTCGGTCTTGTTCACAATACTTTAAAAGGACATACCTTCTCACTACATTTGACTATCCTGCGCGCAATAGATTTCGCAACATTTCCATAGGTTAGAGTGATTGTGGCAAAATCGTTTCTCGCGATGGAAAAAATAGGAAAATGGCGTCAGGAAAAACTCGGCCTGGACCAGCAATGCCTACCCAAGCTAAACTACTTCTATAGTGATCCAAGAATACAAAAATCAAAAACAAAATACTCTGGGAGGTATATGATGGGACCAGGACTACTAACTACTGCTTCCAACAGACGAAGGGACATTGGCTATAAGGCGACTGACTACGTTCTGCAGAAGCTAAAAACCATAAGGCAGTAAGCGAAAATGCAAAAAAAAAAATGACGACCCTACATTCACATCTGCTAATGATGACGACTTGGCTTTACGCGTTCGGTTTAGTCAAACGCGTTTCATTATACCGCGCAGGGCCGGAGGTGGCTGGGATTGGGGGGGAGGGGAGAGCAGTTTTGACAATGAGGAGGGAAAAAAATAATAACGGGTGTCAAAAGCACGTGACGAAAGGAGATAAAACGGACGGGTTCTTTCTTACCCGTTTCTTTATTTCCCTCCTTAAGCACTTTTCGTTTTTGAATAATTCACCAGCCTTGAGCTGCTCTGCTGAAGCAACGCCAAAAAATTTTAAAAATTTAAGAAGTGAAGCACTACTCATTGCCAAGTCTTATAGCCAGACTATAAAATGTAACACAGCGGGAGACGCGCAACGGAACACGACCACGACAAAGAACAGACATGTTTCGGTTGTTACACCAGGCGGCGCCAGCAATTTGTTTTAATGTTTTGGTACTGCGTTTCGTTAAGTTTAATAAATTGTGCGGATAGAAAAAAAGAAGACTTTTAAAAATTCACGGCGATAAATCGGAAATGTGGCTCATTTCCCAAAACGACTTCTCTACGCGGTTGGTTTCAAACCGACTTTCACACGCATGTTTACAATGTTCATGCTACACTAAGTTTACGGAGTTTAAAGGGAGCGGGACGCTGACACTTTGCAATCTGACCTACACAAGGGCGCGTTTATGCAACGACTCGCCTTTCCATTCTCGCAGCTAGAATTTAATCGCGACAGCAAAGGTGCAATTGCCATGGCAACAACGCTACCTGGATGAGCTATATCCCACATCGTTTAAATCAATACTTGCAGTCTTATAATGCGTAACAACACGACAAAGAATTCCTCTTGTGAAGAAACAATTTTCCCAGTCGCTTCTGAACTCACATTATTGACCGTTTTCGTTAGGAGCCGGCAGAGCTAAAATAGCCGTCATGTTGGACCGCCATGTTGTCGCCATTACTTTTGATCTCCTCTTCCAATTGGTAAAGAAAAAACTGAAGGAATAATATTCAAAAATAAATATAAGATGGACGAAGAAGAAACAAGGTTTTGCACAATTGTCATAATGTAAAATGTGGTAAAGAGTATTGAGTTTGTCAGGCACGTCGAATATTTAGGCCTAACTATCGACAAAAACTGGAGTTCAACAAAAAAAAAACACGTCGATACTACTGCTGAAAACAATTAGCAATTCGAACCTTCGTCCCAAACTTGACTATCTAAAAAGAATGCTTAGTCAGAAAAATAAATTGCTAATTTTATTTATGAGATTGGGGGGGGGGGGGTGATTGAGGCTTAATATGGTGCGTCGACAGCTAGGGTCGTTAGCGCCAATCTCAGTCACAGTGCAGTGGCCCGGGATGCCACCGCACCACACATTACAGAGATGTTGACCAAAACCCAAATTTAGATCTTATCGCATATCTGTACCTCCTGCAAAAATTGAAAAACCCCGGACAGGAGGACAAAATCATCGCCCAATTTATACGGTATGATGCACTTCATGCTTGGGTTCAGTCGCAATTGGGGTATGCAAATGACGTATACGGCTTTGTCAACAAAACAGTTATTGAACGATTCGATAAAATACAAAATAAAGCAGCAAAGATTTCATTTGCTAGCAGATTTTTGCATAAAACAAGAGACGTTTTCCCTAAGTTGGAAATTTTATGTTCTCACAGTTCTTTATTTTTCTTGTACCGATAGTCATTCCCTTGTTAATGTCCTTGCTAAAGTGTGGCGACCGGGCGATATGGCATTGAATATAGTCCTACTTACAATGTCTCGTGCATATTTACGTTGGCGTGCTTAAACGCCCAGCTTCTGTGTGGTTAATAACGCGAGACCCCACTGTGCCCAGGGCAACATGGCAACGCTCGCCCTCGAAGGGTGACGTCAAGCACAAGTCGCGTAGGTCCACGAAGCGAAACCAAAGCACTGCACAAAACGGTTATGGGCCACAAAAAAACTCTCCCTTTACACGTATTTCTATCTTAACATAAAAGTTTATCAACAGGAATTCTTAAGCGCAGAACAACACAGGATCTTTGTTGTTTCTTGCAACCCTTATTTACCCGACGTACACACACACACACACACACACCTTGTGTTACAGTTGTACTGTATTGACAAAAGACTATGTTGTTGGCATTTGGGATGTACCCGTGGCTGAAGATGGGGGTGAGAGGGGGCAGGGGGGGGGGAGAAGAGTCCAGGGACTTGATGATGAAGTGTTGCGGTGTGATTTGGAGCGCATGCACGTTTGCGCAGACCGGAAGTGGTCTCTTCCGTCGCGGCAAAGAACAGAGCAGGATCGAAATTTAGGGTCACTTCCATTTCTCTGAGGAAGGTGAGACAAAAGCAGAAGAATCTGAGAAGCAAGCGCGCCAAGCTTGAACCAATAATATGATTATAAGGCGTTTTCGATAACTAAGTTCTGAGGTCAGTGCTTCGATCCAAATTAGAACCCAAAGGCTACTTAAAGGGAAGACATTGTAATAATACTAATTAGTCTACCATAACGACGGAAGTGAGGTGCAGGATGAAGGATTTAATTTCCGTATCATCGCACACATTATTGGAGCACTTCGCTGGAGTGTCGAACGGAACTACGATGGCCACACACACACTTTGATTACAGCGGGTGTGTTTATTTTTCTCCCATTATAGACTAAGATATAGCTAACATAATTGTCAACACTTATTTAGTGAATCTGCGTCAACATTATAGCATCAATTCTTGTGGAAATGGAACTGAACTGAGAAGGGGGAGGGGAATGAGGAAAGACTTGTACCATGCTCGTTATATGGCCCCTGAATACTGGGGTTGCTAAGCAGTCTGCCCTCGTATGCAGTCCCAGGTGGAAATCACCAGCCAATAACCGATTACTTGCCGATTACGTCAGTAGGGATTATATAACCCCCCCCCCCCCTCCCCATCCTTGATCGGGTTACAGATCCGTGAAAGGGGCTTTAGTGTTTCCTGAGCATCGGTCGTGAGAAAATTCGTTGCCGGGAACTTAAGTCGATTCGGTCTAAACATCCGTGATCGTGCCTAATTTACGTAGCACTTGGCTGCAAACCCCCTAGATTTGCCGGCCACCTACTCAATAAGCCGTGAAATCCGACCCCTTTGCACACTCGTTCCTCAAGTATCGCATACTACCCGGGTGTTGCCAATCCAACTGCACTACGAGGGCGGAACCAAGCTATAGGTTCCAGCCACACTTAGATGCTGCTCAACCTTATTCAGTGGTAACCCGGAGGTAATGCGAAGTTTCGACGCCAAGATGTGCCATTATCAAGCTATCATAAAAATCAATAAACCCACAAAGAAAATCAGCACTGCGTCGTTACAGGTGAAAGAAACAAAGGAAAAATTTCTCAAGGCATAGCACCGCACACAGGGATGGGGGGGGGGGGGAGTGGATTGGAATTGAGGCTTCATGGCGCATCGACAGCTAGGCTGAGAGTGTACAAAAGGAGCTAAGGTAAGTCAAAAATATATAAGTCAAAGTGAACGCCGAGGAAGGTTTCAATTTTTTTTTGTACTTCACGTCATAAAAAACTCGAAAAGCAGTTCTTTCTTTCCCTTGAAAAATGTAACGATGTAGTTTAAATTTTCTTCATGCAAGGAATACGGGTTGATGAGAGCCTCAGTCCACCATAGGGTTGGTGTAGTTCCGAGTTTAAAATTTTTGATTGTAGATGTCAAATTTTCGACCCGGATCTGAGTCTTCGCCAGTACAAGAAAGCTTAAAGGCTAGCAGAAAGGAAATTGCTACAATTGCCACTAAAGACAGGGCCGTGGAATAGACAAGTCGCTGTGCAATTTTAACCGCTGTAATTTTTTTTCTCACTTATTTTCGTTAAGCTACCAAGAACGAACAGGGTGTAGTATGTCTCTGGAGCCGATGGCCATGGAGACCGGGATTCTTTTTGTAAAAAGTAAAACTAGGGACCACTTGACTGGAGTATGATAAAGTGGTCTTATTTTCACTATAAGAAAAAAAAATTAGAAAAAATATGAACATAGAAATTTTTCAGCTTGTGTGTTTTTATGGACCATCCTTGGGCCCCCCCCCCCCCCCCCAAGAGCCAATTAGCCACCGGCCCCTCCGAACGAAGCTTGGTCACTGCATCTAGGCCTACTTTAGACCTAACGTCCCTTCAAGATAGCACAGCCTAGTTTATTCTGCATCACTATTCTCACTACTAATCCATTTAAGCTGATAAAATTCAATCATTAATTTTATTTTCCATCACTGTGAGGCACCCCCCCCCCCCGACTTTGCAGCAGTCGCCCAATTCGTGTAGGTTAGGCTAGCCATCAAAACACCTTTAGTAACTCAACCACCCAGAGTTGTTACGATTCATTTCTAGATCTTAATGCTTTGTGTTCGAATCCCGAATCACTATTTTCCTTCAAATTTCCTTCCTGCTAATGCAGTGGCGAACATCCCTCTTTAAGGTAACTCCCATCTGCAAATTCTTCGCTCCGTCACCACATTTGCAACCGTTGCTACTAAGCTTTACTTTTAGATATTCACAAGATGGCCGAATGCATTTTTCCTACCTTTGTCACCATACACATTAAAGGTGCCTGTTCCACCATTTCGATAGCGTTGACCGTATTCTAAAGACAGCATCCACGTTCCAGATTCTCCGTCATCCAATAGGCTGATGTGGGTCACGTGATCTCCTTTTAGTTATCGAAATTGCCCCGGTGCTGCGAATAGTGTTGTTCCATTTGTAATTTACCGCCATTTTCTTTATAAATATTGCTCGAAGATTCTGTGGTGCTGCGTCTAGGAGTCGAAAAGGCGCCTTTAACTCTCAGCTTCTACCTGTTCGTTTTCTTTTAGTTGGTTGTTTCAGAAAAATCTGGTGTCTATAATAACCCCGGCCGAAACCAGCAACTGCGGATAACAAATTCTATTGATTTTAAAAGGAACAACATGTTGCTCGCAAGACAGGTTGGACAAAGAAGGGTGACACTGCGACACGGCACCTGTCAGTTCTAAGCAACAGACAGGTGAAGGGGCGGGGGAGTGGGAGGGGGGGAATAAAAGAGGTGGCTCAACCAAAGGGGTGGCACAGGGGAGGGTTCAAGACCAATCCCGTATGCCTCGCAGAGCACGTACTGAATTTGGTGCACTTTGGGCCGCTCTTGGGTGGAGCGGTGTTGATCCGGTGACAGTTATTGAACGCGCCTTGGCACCGAGCCAAAGTACGGAGGCGCAGAAGAGACATCGATGGGAGAACACACTGCGTCACGTTACGTCAGCAGACAAGAGAGACCACTTTTAGGACATTCTATTAGGTGGTAAGGGGGAGGGATGGAGCGGGGAGGGGGAGGGTCGTTGGCAAAATATGGGGTACGAACGGGAAGGGGATTAAACTTGATTGAGAAGAGTTAATTCAATGGAAAGACACTACACGCAAAGAGGGTATGGTAAAGACATATTCACGAACACAATCGGACGCTCAATACACGACGAATCTTAACCCAGTCAAAATTAAATTTAATTTATTCGTATATGGCTAGCTTCGCGTAAGTAATCAGGTGTGGTACTTCGCCATCATAGCACGAACAAGACGGGCTCTGTTTACTAGGGTATCATGAGAGGCGACCACGATCCTTAGGTAGCTAAGGGGTATAATCTTTGTAGAGGATGTATATTCACGACTGGTGTATTAGAAATGAACTGTACATTAGTGAAGGAAAAAACTAAAGGAATCATAGTCAAAACTAAAGATAAGGTAGACGAAGAAGTGAACAAGTTTTGCACGATTGCGATAATGTAAAGTGTGATGAAACTGTAAAAGTATTGAGTTTGTCAAACACGTTAAATATTTAGGCTCAACTATCGACAAAAACTGGCATTTCAGAGAACATGTCGAAACTACCGTTAAAAAAAAATCCGAGCTCTCCTTCCAAAACTTCACTATCTAAAAAACATACTCAGAAAAATAAATTGCTACTTTTTTTATTTATGCTAGGGTTCAGTCACAATTGCGGTACGCAATTGAAGTATATGACTTTGCCAACAAAACAGTTATTAAACGATTACAGACAACACAAAGTAAAGTGGCAAAAATTTTATTTGCTAACAGATTTGTGCATAAGACGATAGACAGTTCCCTAAGTTAGAAATTTAAAATGTAGGTCAACTATGAGATTTGACGATAATTAAAAATAACTCGTTTAAAATAAGGGTAAATGCATGGCGAAACTGAAAAATAAAACTTATCAAACTAAAAAAAAAATATTCTTCGAGGGTTCACAAGAAACAAGAGGAAAAGTTGGAAAATAAACACTAAATATAAATTTGAAGTAAAGGTCTGTTCACTCTGCCTACAATAGGCCAAAGCTTTTTTTTTTTGCTAGGTAATAACCTTTTAGGCACTGCGTTTCGCTTCTGGCCAACATAAGATTGAACTGGTTTGAGTTTACGAATGTAGGACGGAAGCTCACTGGACAAAAGCTAACCCATCCAAAAAGCTCACAGAACCAAGAGCTCACTCAAACAAAAATAATGTATGTATTCACTATTTTTAAATGTATATTTTTAAGTTGGGCCAAGAAAAACATTGCTTATCCCTTTAAGTCACGAATTAATCCTGGTGATTTTTTTTTAAGTCTCATGTGTGTGTTGGGTCTGTCACGGGATTCGAGCCGGCGTTCGCTTGGTTTGGAGACGAGGACTCTGACCACTGGGCTGTTGTTTCTCGCTTTGCTAGGGGTCTCCGCAGCCCCCTCACAAAGCTCGCAGAGCGTTCCTCCCATCTAGTAGTTGCCACATTTTTTTTGTTAGCCGTGAATGAAGGAGATGTGTTGGGCCCAGAAAAACATTGTTTATCCCCTTAACTAATGAATTAATCCTGGTGGTCTCAGATGTCCACGGGTCTCGAATTGGCTTGGTAGTAGCAGGCTAACTAAAGTAACAGTTCAAAAATCACTATAAAAAGCGCACAACGTTAGGTACAGTACAACTGTTTAAAAGAAAACTATTGGCTGCAGTATGTTTTAAATTTTATTAGTAGTAATGTTTGTTGTTTAGTGAACAAGACATTTCTAACAACCCTAACACTTTCTATCATCAAGGATGTATTACAAACTTACCAAATTTCATAAAAATCGTCTTAGCTTTTCTGAAGTTATATGATACGGTCGGGCGGCAGGGGCATAACTGCTGGGGTGATTGGGGTTACTGGGGTGAAGGGCCTCCCAAGACTGGAGATAAAATATAAAAAAAAAAGTCCTCGGATTTTTCGGGGACAAAACTGAGTACAAAACTGTGAAGGGACCCCATGAATCGTGCAATCAATGCAGATGATGTAAATAGCAACAAAAAAAATGAGCTTTTGCCCCTTTTATTTTGAAATAAGTGAGCTTTTGTCCCTT
>JAHWFP010253985.1:18054-44594 GCA_023313725.1 Lithobius niger
TTTTGAAAATAGGTGAGCGCTTGTCTTTTTTATTTTGAAATAAGTGAAGCTTTATTTTGAAAATACGTGAGCTTTTGTCCCTTTTATTTTGAAAATACGTGCGCTTTTGTCCCTTTTATTTTGAAAATACGTCAGCTTTTGTCCTTTTTATTTTGAAAATATGTCAGCTTTTGTTCCTTTCATTTTGAAAATAGGTGAACTTTTGTCCAGTGAGCTTCTGACTGGTGAGCTTTTGTCTAGTGAGGTTCTGTCCGATTATCGAATTTACTTTGGGATAAGCTGACGAAAGAGGGGAAATTAAGTGAAATTACAAAAATGGCCGAAACTGTCCTGGGAGTTGGTGGACATCTTGAAGCGAGGATGTGAAATAATATTGAACCTAAGGGAGGAAACCGGAAAATAGCCAGTCACGTCTGGTTACAGTGGGTTGTACATCAATTTTGCAGTATTAAATTCGAATGAGTAACATTGTTTCAACAATGATCTGCATCTTAAAGCTACTTTGGCTTGTCATATGCAGAATCAATGTTGGAACAAGTTGCTCTGGATTGTTTGGATCGGGATCGGCAGTGTCGAGTCTTGGTAACTCAGGGTGGAAATCGGCAAACTTGAAATAAGGTCTCTCTACACATTGGGTATTCTGCGTATCTTTTGCCTCTGACATGTGTAGGAGGTTTCACAGTTCGAATTCTCGGATACACCACTTTCATTATTAGAGGTCCTTTTTTGAAAAAAATATGTTCAAAAATATGCCAGTTCACCTAAACAGGTAGCAACACTTAATTAAAAAAAAAGTGAACGTAAAAAAAATACACGAAGAATTCTAGCACAAAGCAAAGCGAACTGAATTTCGTCCCGTAGCTAACTACATGCCAACGTACGTATACAAGAACTACGCCGGCTTGTATAACTATCTAGCTAATTCTAAAAAGAAGTGTGTTTTGTAACTTTTCCTTTGAAATTCTAGCGCTTAAATACCAACCTACAATTCTGACCCTTTCCTAAGAAATTTTAGATACACACGTAAAAGTAAAAACTACGTAAGAAAGTGAAAGTAAAAACGCAGGAGGAAATTGTTTTAACCATGCCTGGAAGTAACTACATTTTTTTTATAAGCAGGTAATGCTCTACAATGAACGTTTTTAATATCCGCTATACTAATTAAATTTTACCAAGACACGCATTTTTTTTTTACAAGCAAGCGAAGATCTTTAGCTAATTCTTTTTAACATCCGTTATTTTAATTAAATTTTAACTACGAATTAAGTTCTACCAACATATTTTTTTGATCTAACTTTGCAGACTAGAGAAAAGATGGAAGATTTTCCTTCATGAGAAGAAAGAAAGGTGCGAGCTGTGCGGATGCGGGGGGAGGGGGAGGCAAAAGTTTACAATGGTGTAATTAACTTTCGTCTCACCCCGTCCCTACAAAAAACTCAAAGTTAAAACTCACTCTATGTAGATTAATTTTTCCTCAACAACTTTTCAAGCAAGTCCTACAAAAACTTGGCTGTAGAATCCTGTACAAAATTATACCCACTGACGAAACAATTTTCCCAATATTTTTTAAACTCAATTACTGACTCGTTTCGCTGCGAGCCGGCAGAGCTAAAACAGCCGCCATGTTGGAATTTCAGATAATTTCGAGCTTTAAGCTGCGAGAATGCAAAGGCGAGGAGTTGCGTAAACCCGCCCGTATTGTTGACAAAAAAAGGGAGCGAAAAACAACATTCTGCTACACACACAGTAAAATTCAGTCTGGGGGGGGGGGGGGGAGAGGAGGGGTTAGAGGTACTTCCTAAACTGGCGCGCACCGGAAAAGATGTTCGTACTCTACAGGAATTTTGAATAGAGGACAAACAGACGGTGTGCTGGAGCGGACGGTAATATGCGCGTTATTCAGAGTAATCTCATTTCCCCGCGTTCTAAAAGGCACTCCCCAGCCCATTCGTCCGTCTCTAAGGCTGTTAAAGCTGACGCCAAGTGACAATCAAGTTGCGGTCCGGATGTCTTGCAGCGCCCTTGGTCGGCAGAAAGGCGCAACAGCTTTGCGAAGGTGGAAAACCTTGCTACAGGCTCTCGGTGCGTTGCAGTCAAGTGTAACTTCAGGCGGAGTATTGCATTTGCCCAGAGCTTCACAGTGAAGCCCATGAACGGAGTCGAAGGGGCAGCAGTACAGTGCGGCTTACAACATTGTTAAGTCTTGCAAAAATGAAAATAAAACTAGTGGCACGATAATTCTCGTTAAGAATACGGACTAAAGAAACGACATCATTAAAAACGGACGATGTGCGTGCATGCGTATGTGCGTGTACCTCTACTCCTTTTGAACCAAGGCACCTAAAAAGATGGGAGCAGCACCAAATGAAAGATACTTCAATTGTGCTTCCGTTTGACCTATTTTTGTCGCTGTAACTTGATTTTATGAACCTCAATTAGGAATACGCGTAAAACTGCCCTGAAAACTACTCATGACGTCGTAGTTTGCTCATGCAAAGTTTATGCTCGTGATGTCATAGTTTGTTCATGCAAAATTTATTCTGAATTTTGCCTGAGGAAAGTCATGTTTTCTCAGTTCATGGGGACTTATGCAGCCTCTTAGTCTTAAGGTTTTAAAAAATTATTATCATCTACAGCACTAAAAACGTACGATGCGAGTACCGTGTGTGTATGTGCGCGCACCTCTACTCCTCTTGAAGTAAGGCATCTACAAAGATGAGACCAGCGTCAATTGACACTTCACTGTCATTGCTTTTCACTGTAACTTGATTTTATAAGCCTCAAATACGATAAAAACTGCTTTAAAAACTGCTCATGACGTCAAATTTCGATCAGACAAACTGATCAGAAAGAAGCTTGGTCGTAAAAAAATAACCTAAAAGGACGACACATGTTGCATCAAACTACCTACAGATCTTAAATTGGTTTTGCATCAAATAACTAGATGCATGGAAAAAAAGCAGACTATGACTTAGTTTTAAAAGGCTTTCTTTCTGAGGCACGATGTTCGTGGATTGAGCAACCAAAGCAAGCGATTTTCACGTAAACTAAATCGTTTCAGAGCGTTTCTCGCTTTGCTCTATCAATCTTTCACGTACCGCTATTCTCACCATCGTAGGGGGACCTTACTTCTAGAGGAATAGGCGTACAAACGTGCAAACAAACAAGCAGGCCGTACGTTTTTAATGCTGCAGGTGAAACTCATCCTTCACCAATTCCAATTGCTGAGGAATATGGTGAACTAACTGTGAGTAACAATGTAGTTTAGTTTGCATCGAAACGATCAGTACATCGGTTTTGTGATGCTCTGCGTATCAAAGAAATTACAGCATGGATCTACGCCAATGGAGTGAGCGAAGCGAATTAACGAAGCAGATCATTGACCCCATCATTGTTTGCTAACCCATTCAAAGAGCCATAACTCTTTCTTTTCCATTTTTAAGTCACACCCGTTGCGGGATTAGAACTGGCAATCACTTGGTTTGGATACGAGGACACTGACCACTGGGCTATTGTCACTCGCTTTTCTCGGGGTCCCCGGGGCCCCCTCACAAATCTCGCAGTGTGCCTCAAGATTTGGTGTTTACCCCTTCTTGTAGACGCTGGTTTTAGTCCCCCACGGTTTAGTCTGCAAAGCGTTCATTGTTTGCATTATTTTCTCGTTGGGAGGCCAAGAATCAAGTTGCTTTCCCTCTTTGTAAGCATAAACTATATTCGTTTATGACCTTCAGGTCAACATTGAGAAAGGAGCGTATTACCAGAGTCCGCTCCGGTAGCACTGTTGCTAGAGCACCTGGCTATTAACTCTGTATTTATGTGTGCCCTGCATACTTTCCTACCATAACTAATGTGCTCATCACCAAAATAAGGAACTTAATCAACATTAAGGATTGACTAGCTGAAGTCCGAGCTACGCACGGGTGGTGTTGGATGCACGGTTTGCAACACTGATACGGTATGGTCGCTCAGGTGTATGTCCTTATTTGATGGAATTAAATTTCTTCGAATTTTTGTGCACACTGGCTAACAAACGCTGATTTTTGTTCGCTCCGCTCACTCAATCAGCGTATCCTGTGACTCAAATCATACCTTAAACTAATGATTCCCCCTTTCTAATGATCACTTCTATTATATTCTTCCATGTTCAGCTTGTTCCTGCTGGCGGAAGTAAATATGGCTCAAGGCAGTCTCGAAGCTGCCCCTTCAAGAAGCGTACGGTACTGTCTTGAGAGCTTTCTCCCCGGGGTTTCCCTCCTACCAGCTGCCGCTGCTGCTGATGGTGTTACTGCCTGACGTCTGCGTAATAATATGTTTAGATCCACATTCCACAAGCAACAAAGGAATTTTACCTCCTCAAATGTTGCGCTAAAATCTAAAAAAAAAACAAAAAAACCAGGCCGAACTGATCGATTCGAGAATCGTCTCAAGTGTCTTAACAAATTCGTTTTCACCCTCCCCCCGCCACCACCGCGAAATGTTCACCTTCTTCTGTTGCATGACACGCAATGGGACTCGTGGCAACCCGAAAACAACCACAAATCAGCCCTATCTCCCAGAGCCGCCCCAAAAAATCAAGACTCATCAAAGACTAGACCTTTTTTGTTGTTTACCGGTTTTATTTCTTTCCTCCCTCTCTCTCGGTCTGAGGGAACGACAAATGTGTTTTGTTCTTGGTGACCCTATTTCTTTTCTTCTTTCGTCTAAATTCCGACAATTGAACGAAGGGCCCATGCTAACTTACGAACACGCGTGGCAGCAGTCGTTTCAATCGGGAAAAATGGCCGCCTGCGGCAACTGACGTCGACATCCCTGATTGGCTGAGGGAATAGGGTGAGAAACAATGGGGAAAAAAAAAAAGAAACACGAAAATGAAGTGGGTGGATGGAGAGGGTAGTGGAGTCGTTGCCTTCACCCCCCCCCCCTCCAATCCTACATTCCTCGAGACGTCTTTTAGCTGCCTTTGCCGCCACTTAATTGCGCCGTGCCTAATGAAATTACATTACAGTGCGCAGATCAGGAAGTTCCGTCTCTATTTCCGTCTTCCGTCATTGTCTGAGGGGGAACGAATTGGTCCAACGCTGTTGTTGTTGTTAAGGAAATCGGCATTCGGAGCACGTGCAAATTCCCTGGTGTCGGCTAATGCAGGCAGCGATGAGTGTACGTGTGTGCACGTTGGGGGGGGGGGGGAGTGAGGAAACAGCGAGCACATACTAGGGGACACGAACCAACACCGTAAACATCGTAATAGGATCAATTAAGCATCAACAAAAACACACAAAAACATCCCCAGATAGACGAGTGTTTGGTTTCAGCTTCCAGATTGGTCCGTTACTTAACTGACGAATGGATGGTCGGTGACTTAGCAAGCTGACAAATAGCAAAAAAGGCTGTGGAGTTTTTTTTTTTGTTTTTTTGTGTGTGTGACCTACAAAACGGGCGATAGGAGCGTCGCGAGCTTTGTGAGGGGTTCCCTGGGGACCCCAAGTAAACCGAGTGGTCAGTGGCCACCGTCTCCAAAACAAGTGCATTCGGCTCGAATCCCATGAGCGATTTATGCGACTCTGAAAAAATTAGTAGAATTAATTCGTAAGCCTGATGTTTAATGTCAATTTTCTCTTCCAGGGGGGGGGGCGGGCCGGAGGAAGACAAAAAAATCTGATGAAGAGGATAAGTAAAAGAAAATTTTTACTAAAGGTTACTAATATTTGATACAAATTTAACAATCCTACTAACAAAAAATAATTAAATACAGTGTAGGGATCTTAGCCCAATCAACGTTCGGCTGAGACAAATACCGATACAGCGTTCGACTAAAAAACGTTCAATAAACAAATTAAAAATTAAAATACTTAAAATGAATAAAATAACTTATCAAGATCAGGCTGCCACGGCTGTTTGGGGTGATGTCATCATGAGTTAGCCAATGACGAACGAGAATAGCGGATCTTTGGCCGTCTGAGAGGACGAGTCGAGTCACGTGAAATGCGCGTCACAGCAAACAGCCGTGACGCATGGCTTACAGTCAGCAGCAGGACCGTAGCTAGAGTGTGGCACCCCCATCCAAGAAAGACTGAAGAGGGTGTAAATAAGCTTACTCAAGCTTTCTTTATTCTTTTTTGATATTTTTTTAATAGTTTTCGCTTTAGTTTAAGAGTTGGGCTGTATTCTTTCGATAAGGTGGGGGGGGGAGGAAGATTTGAGTTGGAGATGTAAGATTGCGGCGAGGGCGTACAATTCCAAGTTTGCCCCTCACCCTCCCCCCCCCCCCCCCCGCAAAAAAATTATTTATTTTAAATCAAGAATGTTCGATGATTGAAATTTCTACCATACAGTCAAAAGTTTGTTTTCCCTCCATGGCCAAAGTTCTCACTATTCGTAGACAAAAGGATTAATTTTAATGGGTGAATGGTCTATGAATATTTTAATAATTGTACATTTTATGCATTTGTCTTTTCACTTAAAGATCAAGTGAAAGTAGATTTAAAACTCTTTGTTGATTTATTATTATTATTATTATTCTTATTGGATGTGAAATTTATGCAACGACCACGACAACGTCTGATCCGTCTCAATTTTTACAGACAGTTTTAAATCATTCTGATAGTTATTTAAACCGTCTGTAAAAATTCAAAACAACTAAATTAAAGTACAAAGTTAAAAATAAATCCTCGAACGAATTATACAAGCAAAACCGTATTCGTAAAATTAAGAAGTTATTTAAATATCAAATCACTAATTATTATTTCAACCTTGCATTTAAAATGAAAAAAACAACAGAAGTACGCGTGAATGGTTGAAAGTACCAATTCGGAGAAACTCTTATGGCAAAAGAACTAATGAATATGTCACATCTGCTGTTTTTAATGAAATTCCTGCTACACTAAGAGGATTTAGCCCAGCAGTTCCATATTTATGCGACAGGAAATTAAAAAGTGGTGACTTGCATAGAATTCTTAATTATTGCCTTTTAAGTCAGGTATAGTGGGATATTTCATTGTCTCTTGATTTTAATTACTGTCTTTGCTATAAAGATCACTTTTATAATTATTTTTTTCTATGATAATAGTTTGTGGTCATCGTGGCTGAGCGTCCTGGCTGAGTGGTAAGAGAGCTCAGCCTGGTTACTGGAGGTTTGAGGATCTGGTCGAACCCCTGGAAAGGGGATCTTGGCAAAGTCCCCGCCAGGACTGCCGGCCAGGGTAGCGTGAGAGGCTACCATGCTCCTTCAGGGGCTATGGGAACTATTCTGGCCAATTCTCGCCAATCTTTCGGCCCCTACGGGTTGGCTTCTCCCTTTACCAGATATTTCTTCTCTCATAAAAGTCTAGTAATGTTCAAAATTGAGCTGGTTCATCCACACGAGCATTATATTGCTTCGGCTGACTTAAGGCTCAAAGAAATTAATTAAAAGAAATTATTTATTTTTTTAAGTTAACTTGAAACAATGTATCTTTTAGGGAGATGCATGTGTCTCTTGTGCACTGAATTTTTATATATTTTAGTTATTGGTGTATTTATCTTCTTATTAGCTGTAGTTATAGTAACTCACCTTTCTTCATGTTCCAATATTATAGTCTATCACAAAGCGCATACAAGCGTCTAATTTCGGGCTACTATTACTACTAAATTATTATAATTATTAATAATAAAAATTTTAACAACAATAATAATAATTTTTATTATTTTAGATTCGAAAGACTGAAATAACTTCATGTTTAGGTTTGAAAGGTATTGCAAAACTTGTCTGTGTAAATAACTAAGACTTACTGGCAAAAATATGACGGGGAGGAGGGGGTTAAAATGATGAACTTTGAAGAACTTATTTTTTGTGGGGCTATATTCACGGTAACTAGTGCCAGACCATCAGAATCCGTCAGATCATGACAATAAAACAACCAGAATGCATGCATCACACGAAATATTTCCTTAAATGTCATGCAAGATCACTTACCCCTGTTTATTACAATCCCTTGCGCACAGCATTTTATACAATAAAAAGAAATTATTTTGCGATTTACCGATTTTCGTACCATTTCTCCCCAGTCGATGGCTTTGTTACAAGTGTATAAATCTAAGCGCAGTATAAATATCTTGTGTTATTTTCAAACATTATATTTTTGGATTTTTTTTTATCAAATGTTGGTACTTTTTAGGGAAAATTAATAATATACGCATACTTATTAAATCAGCGAATACCTTGCTAACAATAACATCAAGTGGCAATAAAAAGCGTTAAATTTGGCGAATCGCGAATTTTCTTTTTATTGTATTTATAAAATGCGGAATGAAACGGATTTAATTGTTTTTTTATTTTTTTTATTTAAGAGCTATAAATCCTATTATCGTAATAAACAAGTAAGAATAACCTTATTTGCCTTTTACCAATAACTATTAAAGCTTTACAACAACTATTTTTATAATAACTACTTGCCGATCACTCGTTAACGCTCGCTCAACCATCGTCGTCTCGTTTCGCTCTAGATAATATACGAGACAGAACTCCTACATGTCTCCCAAAACGAACTCCCCCAAAAAACGTTAAAAAATGAAGTAGTTCATATTTCACATTTTTTCAATTCGTATTTAGTAATGCACATCTACGTTCGTACGTCAATCTTTCACGCAATTCAGTTATGTAAAGCTCAGTAAACGCGGACGTTTATTCCGATTTTCGTCCTCTTCACTTCCCTCCCCATCCGGCTCGCATAATTTTTTTTTCGTAAATAGTTCAGCAAAACTCGCTACATAGCTCTCCATGCAGCCCAGCAGCGTACAGAAAAAAACCCGTTTAACCTAACCTAACCTAACTACAACAGCTCAGCAGTACAGTCAATTTACATATAATCACCACTAGTGGTTGCTAAGTAACGAAGATTCGTAGCGAGATCCGACCCGCCCATCTCAACTGTTTACGGATAGAAAATATGGATCCGGTCGCTCATTCCGATTCGTGACGCTACGCTCGACGACATTTCTTGCCGCATCTCCTTCTGCTGACAAAACATTCCATCCCAATAACAGATAACTAACGCATTCAGCAAAAGATTAGGGTTGTGAACGTTTTCGTAGAAAAAAAAAAAAAAGATAAAGTTTAAGCTTAAATTTAAGTTTAAGTTCAAGTTATTTAACGTCAGATGGCTGTATTTTGAGGTCAAAGACGCAACTTTCATCTTAGCTAATTTATACTCTTACTGTTTCTCCTTTAAATCCCTAAAGTAACCAGGTAACAAATGGAGAAATACGAAATTCAGTAAAGATAAACAGTAAGAATTTTTAACTCCCTATTTTCCTTAAAATTCTCAACATTTCTAACAAAGTATCAGTGTTTAAAAAATAAGTATCTAGTATGAAAAACTGAAAGATTTACATTACAAAATTTTTTTATGTGTATAATGCAGTCAGCAAAACTGGTTTTATAGAAATGTTTCCAACGGCACTTTACAAGGACAGAAAATGCCGGAAAATAGCAAAATATGCATCAGCTTCCGAGGCTCTTATTCGGTTCTTCCTCTACACCATTCGGCTAAATACCTAGTGTTGCCCCCTCAGTACAAAACCTTAGTTACGCCGTTCTCTTCACTTCGCTGTCCTGGTACCCCCCTCCCCCGTTCTGCCCCTTGTTAAAGAAAGTTAAGTGCGCCGATTTGTCTCATGGCCCGTCTCTTATACAACAATTCTGTCAACAATATTGAGATTTCTTATCTTCATCACATATCCATTTTCTGCTTTACATGTTGCTAAGTCTCGCTACTAATTTTGAAACCTGATCTCTCTTTGTGTGGGATTCGATCCCACCAGCAGGGGGTTGCAACTGTACTAGAAACAATGCACTCCGAACCTTTGCGTTCTCGTCTCAATGAGATTCGCGAGAGGCCAATCATGCAATACATTTATTTATTTTATTGACAAAACCCCCTATAAAGAGCATGACAGCAATTTCAGATTAAAACAACATTTTCAAAAATAGCATAAATATGGCGGCGCCCGTTGCACTCCGTTCTCGCCTCTGCTCTCGCCTGAATGAGATTCGTGAGATACACTTCCCATAAATTCATAATTTCTGTCGTAATTGTGTGACGAAGGCAATGCATATATTGGGCAGGTTGCGACAAATGTGAAAACGCTATATATCTTAAAAACAATGCAAACATCAATTTATAAAATCGAACAGCTATTGGAAAATTAGTTCAAACGTTTGCCTGTGCTAGGATAAATTTTGCAAAGAGTATTACAGTGTCACTGTAGCTATGCGTGTTTTTTTTCCCTAATCGTCGGACTTGAGTTTCTCCAACATTTTGCACTCCATGTCAATCATTATGGCGACTGCCATCCCACAATCTCAAAGCGGAAGTATCACATTTGGCTGCGACTACCGTGAATCTGTTTGTCCAGTTTATCATAGATTGTCTTAGATCGTAGAAGAAGACTTGTAGAAATGAAGTTTTAACAGGGTCTAACTATTAAAGGTTTTCCTACATCCAGCTGTAAAGACGCATCCCTTTAAAAGTATATGCTGTGGAATCCTTTTTTTTTTTGTACTTCCATCCGTCCTGATCGCCGTTGCTAGGTCGTATTTCCTGCCGGAATCACTCCAGTAAATCCCATTACCCACAAGGCATTCGCAGACTCGAACTCCGTTACAGGCTCGGCTGCCGACCCACGGCTATAGCAAAATGTCGCGGCCATTTCTCACGCTTAAATCCGACACCCTCCCCAAGTCCCCCTCCCTCTCTCCCCCTCCCTCAATCCCAGTCCACCACCAAATATTTCCCCCATTTTCCGGACACGTAACAGCCCTAATCTGCTTGCTTTTACACCCACTCGACCTTACTTTAAAAACCGTTTCAGAAGTTTAAAGTTTTTTGTTCACAGAAACCGACGCGGCTGACCTTTGGCTAAAGCTAAGTGCAACGGAAATGGGATGGTCAGTTTGTTGAACAGGCAGTGAATAAATGAGCCTAGAACTAACTTCAGAAATTTACCAACTCCGTATTTAAGAAAGCTGGACGTTGATGATCAGTGTGAGCTAGAGTAATTGCAGTAATGCGACATTCACTGCAGAGGTTGGATCTGAAAGCCAGCCGAAAGCAAAATAGTTAAAAGTCCTTTTTTTTTGCGAAAGGGAACACGCGTAATTCAATAATTCAATTATTTGAAGATAATCTATATATATATGTATATAGATATATAGATATATATATATACAATTACACAAGAGTCCACGTTCCACCACCCCGCGCGTCTGGTTGGAGGGAAAGCTTTTCAGGCAATCGTGCTTCTCGAAGGAGCAGCTTCGAGACCGCCTTGAGCCTTATTTATTTCCGCTAGCGTGAACATGGACATGGGTGGTAGATCATAACAGAAATGATATACTAGAAAGTGGGGATCATCAGCAGAGGGAGGGGGGGGGGGGAGATTTGAGTGCGGTGACTGAGTGAGCAAAGCAAACGAAAAATCAGCGTTTGCTAAGCCAGTGTGCGCAACAATTTGAAGAAACTTAATTCGGTCGAACATGGACGTACACATGAGCAACCAGTGTTGCAAACCATGCATTCAACACCACACTTGCTTCAGCTAGAAAAATTTTAAACGTACTAAACTTAAGCAGACGTGTGTTATAATTTTGACAAATTACTATGATGACAAATTTAGAATAAAACACACTCATCAAATTCACTTTCCTCGAACAAAAACATTAAGACTGGAGATACCCTTTGATAAAGAATAATTATGGATTAAAACACAAAACCCATTAGATACCAACTGTTTTTCACTGTGGATTGCCAGTTGAACTAACAAACTTGCCAAGTATAAAAATTGCAAAACATTCCATTAAAAACCAGGTACTGAATGATAAATCGCTTGGTTACACATTATCAAACAGTGACAAAATGTTAATGCGTTATCTTGTTTTCGTTCCTTTAGCTAACGTCGTTTTAATTACAGTGTTAATTCATTGCCTACCGAAATTAAACTTACTACTGGGCTGAAATCGTTCGAGAAAGATTTGTTTAAGTGGTTATTAGGCCCAACTCCTACGAGCATATCAGGGCTGTTTACCATTATGAGTTAAACCTTTTCTTATTTGGTTGCAATTGTCCCACTTTTTTTTTCCTATTAATTTCTTCTTAATCATGCTTTGTTTGACTTTGGAACCCTGTTTTACACATTAATGACTGTTTTAATTCTAAATTTTTGTTTAAAAATGTTTCTTTTGTTTGTGTGCAACCCTTACCCACACGCTGGTATTTGCTCTTATGGCGTCAGATTCGTCTTTTGCAAATTTTTTCGTTGTAATTTTTTTTGTCAAATTTTTGCAAATTTGTACTGAAATAAATTTTTTCCATATTTTTGCAAATTTGTTTGCACATTTTTTTTGTAAACTATGCTGAAATAAACTCAAACTTAGTCGTATGTGTGTATACCACATACCAAACAAAACCGCAAAAGAAAACCTAAATAAGATTGGTGTCACGTGACCGGGTGACGTAAGACGCGCGAAGCTACGGCTTGACAATGCCGGCAGCCACCTCCATCAAGATGGATGTTCGCGGTAAGTCTCTCTATGCATCTTAAAGCTTTTAGCTTCATTGAATCTGCTGTACAAGATCGTATGGCATGATATAACGGCGTAGCTAACCCTAAGTTAGGATAAGTTGTACCGCATTTACAACTCACACCTTCGAATAAAAAAATAACGGTACAGCGCTCTAGTTACGCAGTGCTCGAGAAAATAAATTACAGCACAGTGCTCAAAACAACCTAAATACAGATGCAAACCTATTTACGTTGCCTTTTGGACTTATATGTCAGACTGCCTAAGCGGGGAGTCGAACCCAGGACCTTTGAAACGAAAGGCCAAGGTCCTCCGCTGAGCCAGACTGACACGGCCTTTCTTGTGAGCCTTTGGCTTTCCCGTCTTTAATTAAAACAACCTAATGTCAAAGACGTTAAAATTTTTGTTTAGCGTCCTAACCTTTTCAGAACACCAGCAAGGAATGCACTTTTTATTATTACGGTAATAAAATCTAAACAGAAAACAAAATTATATTTTCTTGCAAGGACGATTTTTTTTTATACTTAGGGACCATTCATTATTTACAGCCTGTTGGGGAAGGGAGTGGGTAGAGGAATTGAAACGTGACCCCTGAATTTTAGACGACCCCCCCCTCTCCCCACCCAGAAAAAATTGATTCTCCCCCCCCCCACGTAAAAAGTAAGCTATTCTTATGCTTTTCAGGTTACATATAGACGATTTCCTCTGGACTGATGAAAAACAACAGCACAGGTTCCCAATTATTGTGTGGAAAACGAGCCTTGAATTAAAGCATATTTTTGAAAACAATCAAAGAAGTGTTTTTTAAACCACCTTTGGAAGTGGTTCATGATTTATGACGGTAGTATAACTTTTTGATGTAAGAGATTCATAATTGGCACTACTAAAGGAAGTTCGAGTCAGCATATCCATGCTCTTCACAATACCAATACGTGCAAAGTGAAAAATGCCCAATGGTGAAAAATATTTTTAAGACAGCGGTTTTAAAGAACTGCTCACTGGACGACACTACCGAAATAACGTCAAAATGTTGATGGGGGGTAGGGGGCGGCCAGAAGCTACGGCGTATTTACAAGTTTTGACTGCTGAACGTTCCTATTTTTTTATGGCTAGAATTAAATTTTTCTTCTAGTTTGGTCAAGGTTATTATGAACCCTCCCCTCCCCTCCCCGTCCTTTTAACAAAGCCTAAAAAAAATACAAACTCCCCCTTCCCTGCAGAGCGCTCATGAAAAATTCATGAAGCCCTCCCCCAATTTACTCCGCCTCGCCCCGATAAAAATAATGACTGTTCCCATAAAATGGGAAAATTCTCATTAAGCAAAAAAAAACTGGCCTACAACGCTTTGTGTCCTACATGACTACGCGTGTCATTTTTTGGCGAAAGCATGAATTTTTTTTTTCGCTACTTTCTTGCTCGAGTGCCAAATGCGTGCACAAAGGAGCCACCTGTTGGCAAATTCAATTCTCAATGCGCTGCAGCTAACACAAGGCAAAATTTTGCGTTTCGTTTGAAGCGAAAAGTTCAAAACATGCGGACAAATAAATTTTATTTATTTTTCTAAAATTCTTCGAGTTGCCTCATCTAAAATACAGCGGAACGATCGGGGCGCTAAACTAAATATTAAAATTAATTTATCCTAATCAACGTTCGTACAACAAAAAAAGAGACTGCGCTAGAACCAAACAAGGTTGAAAAACGAAATCTAAAATAAAAATAAATATAAAATCAGTGCACTCTGATTTTCCATGCCATATTAAAGTTATCAATTTCAATCGAGACTGTCCAAAAATCCGTTATTAAGCTAGATCAGAGCTTAATTTCAATTTCCACGCAAAAGCTCCAATCCTCCGCCTTCAAAACACAACATCGAAAGTCCACAAAGCTACGCTAGCGACCTCATTTCCGTTCGCACAAATGCAAAGTCAAAAAATCCAAATTACTCCTTGGCTCCAAAAGCCATCAATCGTCGCCCCAACAAGCCCTCCTCTTTGCGCAACTTAGTTACAACCAGCGCCGCCAGCTGGCGCCCTCTAACACGGATTAATGTCCGCGAGGTGAAGTGGCGACCAGCGAGTGACCCGATTGGCTGGCTCCAACTCCAATGGGAAAGTGCCATTAAAGGGCAGAAGGCGTAGTGTAGATTTACGGCCATACATGCAGGTCGGGCCGTAAAAATATTTACTGTGTCCATTGATGGGTCTAATGGATCACTCCAGACGTTGGGAGTGGGGTTGTTTCGGTCCAATGACGGGTCAGACTACGAGTTGTGTTGCAGAGCATGGAACATGGATAAGCTCACAATTTGGTACGGTAGGAAGGTACCTTAAAGTCTATTTCGTTTCCGTCATCGAATAAGTTTTAGGGGTACTATAAGTGTAGGGGTGTTGGGAAAGTGAGTGTGCGGGAGGGTGAAGAGGAGGGTTGTTTTAATCTTGAGAAACGATGAATCATGGGGTGTCCTTAAAAAAAATATATCATAAGAAAAGACCAGGTGACTGGCTGGCTAACGTTCCCAGGACGCAATAGGATAACACTCGACTACAAACTTGACTGCAATTTCGGTGCACGTCGTCTTTCAGTGGTATGCACAGGAGGGGGGGGGGGGCCCATTGCCCTTGCCCTTTTCAGAAAAAATACCTTTTTTGTCCTTTTTGTAAAAAAAAATATAAAGAAGGCCAGGCAAGGGACAGAGAAGGCGCACGAAAGGGTAAAAAAGAGAAAAAGGCTTAAAAAAAGGGTAAAACAAAGACTGACTAGCAAAAAAAAACAGGTCCCCAGAAAAAAAAACCTCAGTATGCCCTTTTACAAAAGTTGCCCTTGCCCATCTCGGTGGTCTGTGCGCGCTACTGTCGTTTATAATTGCTGACGTGCAAACTATGCCTGGTCGTGCGGAATGTGGCATTGCTGGCTAAAGGTTTTGTCTTTGTCGGTTTTGATAATAAGCAAAATGATAGAATCCGTGTTTCACTTAAAAGCTTAGTTTTAAACCAAATGACCACGTGTTATTAATTTGGCCCTCGAAATTGGCAGCCTGATGCGATAGAAAGGCTTATTTATTTTGTAGATGTGGACTTCCAATGCCGAATTGAATTGTTTCACAGTTGTCGGCGCAACAGTCACTGCATGCACGATCGTTGTGTGATTACGCAGTGTGCTTGTTGCTATAAGGCATCGGGCCGTTTTCGAATTCTAGGCTGAGGAGACCTACCTTTTGCTACACCGTCCACATCAGGTCTAAAGAATATGATTAAGATGGTAGGCTTGTTTTGTAAAAATTCGTTGGAAATATAAGATAGTATAGAGGATACAGAATAGCGTCCTCTAGGCTCTCACAGAGTATTAGATAAATAACTGAATGAAATACTATCGAGGCATTGTCGGCGATTTACTTTCTGGCTCTCCCAGACAAAACAAAAATGACAAAGCCAGCGGGCTAAAGGTTTGGACTTGTAACTACTCAGGGAGTGGACGATTGGTTTCAAGATATACTCGAGCGCAATTCACACCTTAATGCACAGCTAGGGGTCTGTACACAGAGTAGCACATATTGGGCATTGACAAGTTGCAGCCTGTCAGCCCTAACGCTTAGCTCTAGGAGGACCAACCTGTCGAGTTGTTCCTCCCTCACCAATTGCCCCTTCGGACGTCCAAGTCCCACGTTTTATAGTGGGGCCAGAACAACAGAAGTAGCCTGAGGCACTAGCCAACAAGTCCAGGCATGCTCCATTGGTCAAGCAATAGTGCAGGCCTAGTACCCGGCTGTTGGCGTCCGGCCAAGTTCAGCAGTTAGGCTGAAGTTGGCAGGGCGCACAAGCAGCTTATGTAACTGCAAGGCGCACTACGAGCATTCACTCGTACTGTGCCCAGCTATACGTAAATAGCATGTTACAGACTTTGTTTTACAAAAGTATATTTATTCCCCAGGGAAATATTCAAATGCCAGTGCATGGAGACCGGATCCGGGGTGGGTGGGGTTGAGATCGGGACCTCTGTGTATTTACGCGTGGAGTGATTGAGGGGGATGCGCTGATTGAGTGAGCGAAGCGAAAATAGCCAGTGTACGCAAAAATGCACACCGAAGAAACTTAATTTGGTGAAACATGGACATACACGTGAGCGACCAAACTGTATCAATGTTGCAAACGGTGCATCTAACACCAGCCATGCGTAGCACGGGCTTCCTCGAGTATTCATTAAATACATAGATATATTTAAAGAGATACAAGCTTTCTTACAAATTATCCAATTCTACTAATGTTGTCTTTAGTCCTGCTGTAAACCGTTACAAAATTATAATACCCAATGTATACCCAATGAACACCAGCTTTTGTACGTTTGGTAATTCGATCGACTGGACACTTGGACCGGAAGTCTACGAGGAAGTCCTGCGTCGTCCTCCTCCCTCCTACGTCGACCGCCACCTCTATACAAATCACGCCAATCCCAATTATGCCTTCTCGAATTCTCCAGAATCCCCTGCAGCGCTATCCTATAAACCGGAACATTATCAAATTATTTTTGTATATAGTACGAAATGGTTACTTTTGAAAACCGGAAATTGCGTTTAAATCAATTTGTTATTGTGTCTTCCACGGGTTTTTTCCCCCCCCCCCCCCCCACCACACATACCCCCCACACACACACCCCAACGACAGACTAAGTGGATCTTGTCACCTTCCGTGTCAACGAACGAAAGTAACTATTTCACGAAAGTGAACATTTTGCGTAAGCATGTTTGCGGAGGCAGTGTTCAGATTTTTAGACACTTTCCACAGTATTTTTTTAATTTTTGCATCCCTGCTGTATTCCTGCAGTTTCGACATAAACGCAGTGCCAGATGTCGTTAAGATTTTCTGATATTTTGATTTTAATCAAGTTTGCGGAGGTTAAAAAGTGACAATTGGGCCAAAAGAATGTGATATCTACCAAATACGAAACGTAAATGAATGAACACCGTTTTTTTTTTCACCGTTTGCAGGTGTGACACTAAACGCTGTGATAATTCTACCGAGAATTCCATCGAAGGTTAAAGGGAAAGATCTGAAAATTATGCAAGCAATTTTCACATTTTTCGTTCAATCTTCGAACTATTATTTGGCGGGATTTGCGAAAGAACTTGGCATTTGAACGCACAGGGGTAAATATTTCTAAAATTAGTTTGCTAAATTTTCCCCAAAAGCACTAAAACAGTGCAGAGAATAAAGGAAAATGAGCGAATTTCCCCAAATTATTCCCAACAAAATTATTCTCGAGTCAAAAAAACTCACCCGAATCGAAGACTTTTTATCTCCGCATCTTCAAATGGGAGAAAAAAAGCTAAAGCAGGAATCGTGAAGAATTCTTGTTTTGGGGAAATCGTCAACTACTGCTCCTAAGACCAAGTCTGTTCCCAATCAATTAGCAGATCGAACGTAAAGTCATTTTTCAAATCTAAAATTTATTTTCCTTGTCTTTTCTTTAGTTTTTTAAAAAAAAGTTTGTTTTGCTTGGCATTTTCGCCCCGTGTTCACTTCTCCGTTTGTGCGTGTTGGTTCAAGTCTGTTAATGCCAGTGTACCACAAGGCTGTGTACTGGGTCCACTCCTGTTTGCAACGTGTTCCAAGTTTTGCGTGAAGGCCCTTCAAGTGGAGGAAGAACAGGCACATAAGATCTAGGTTTGGGGTTTGTTTAACACCTCTGTAAAGTGTGGCGCAGTGGACGAAACTTGGACTAACACACATTAATCATTACAGTGTTACTGCATCAAAACCATAAGGAAAAGGTTTGTTCACGCGTCTTTTGTGTTTCACCTCGGTTTACTTAAAACCGTTCCCTGAACATCAATCGAACTTATATTTAATTGTTATTGGCTAATTCCCACAGCCGTTAACTTATCGATTTCTAAACAATCAAAAATGTGCTCGAGCTGAGACCAAACGAGTTCAAAATAGAGATCGAGAAAGAAAGAACAATTTGGATTGTCATTTCTCAGCTGCGTTATTTATTTTTTTTTAACTTTAAACAAAACTAAATATTAGGTTCATTAAGAAGGGCCACCAATAGGTTACCAGGATTTCAACTTTAAAATTTTCTCAACCAACATGGATTGGCGGTTAATATGTGGCCTTACGTACGCTCTCAGTTGCCATTCGCCCTTTTGTACGCATTGGTTCAAGTTTGTTAATACCAGTGTACCGCAAGGCTGTGTACTGGGTCCACTCCTGTTTGTATTTCCCGTTTGCTTACAGATGTTGATCTGATATTATAGCAGTCGTAAATGTGAAATCAAAGTTAGGTGCGGATAACAAATAACTGAGAAAGGTGCCAAATTATTCATCCATATCAACTGATGATTTGTGTAATTAAACCTTTACCTTCAAGTTACAACACAGTGCTTAACTTTGCTGGCTAGATAGAATTGACAGAACCAACTGGAGTGGAGTTGTGTAAATAAACCCCTTTAAACCGAGTGAATTTGTATAATTGGAAGTTAAGTGGAAATATAGGCTGAGATATGTTGCAGAATGCTTCAGCTGACGTCACAAGGACGGGAAATGACGTAATAGGAATTGCTGCAGTCTTGACGCGGAATAAATCTTGAAAATAGGCAATTCTGCGGAAAGTATAAACGAACTGAATTGAAAAGTACCATTTGTTGACCAGTGAGAATTAAACATGAAGGTTAGACGGGGTGTAAAATGGCCATGTATCCTTATCAAAAATATTCTGATGTAACTTATAACAAACTATTTTTAAGTAATAACTCTTACCAAAAACACCAAAAACGAGACGTATTAAAAAGAATTTATTTCTTGGATCCTTAAGTCATCCCAAGCAATTTAATGCGCGTGTAGCTTGAACCGGCTCAATTTTGAACATTATGAAAAGAAGAAATATCTGGTAGGTAAAGGAAGGAGCCACCTAGGGAATTTGAATTGGGAAACCTCCGATATCGTAGGGGCCGAAAGATTGTCTAGAATTGGCCAGAATAGGAAGGAGCATGTCAGCCTCTCACGCCACCCTGCCCGGCAGTTTTAGGGGGGGGGGGCTTTTTTAAAGTCCGCAAACCAGCTCCGCACAACTCCTTCAACCAGGCTGAGCTATCTCACCGCTCAGCCACGATGACCAGTAATATCTATATATATATATAATTACACAAGATCCGCAACGCAGTCATCTGCATCTGCAGCACAGCAGCAGCAGCAAGCAGGACATACGATGCCATCTCTGCCATCTACCGATGGAACGGCAAATTATAAGAGTAGCAGCCTAGGCCCGCTGAGATAGTAGCTGCGCCCGGAACGCAACGGCCAGCAGCGCGAACATACGATGCCATCTCCCGACCGAACGGCAAATTAAATGAGGGGGAGGGGCGAGACGAGGGGGGGAGGGGAGCGAGACGACGCGGAATGAGCGAGCAACTCCGCTAGTAATAAGTAATAATAGACTGTATTTCCCTCGTGATGCAATAGTATTTCATTCAACAAACAATTCAGGGACGATACTAGAGGAGTGTAAATGCAGAAAACCCCATTAAAAACAAGCAATTAGGTCACCGTTCACAGAAACGGAATTATATTAAGGATTTAACGTGATTAGCGCTGTTGTGATGACATATAGGCCAAGATCAGCTTGAATTTACGCTTAATTGCTACGACAAATCAACATGTCTAGCACGCCCCCCTCGCTAATATGAGTTGGGATTAGAGGCCTTTCATACTAATTGGTGATAATAGTAATAACATAATTCATATATGACAAATTCATAACAAAAAAAAGATAAACTGCCACCAAGGACACCAATTATAACTGTACAATGAGTTTAATGGAAAAACATATTAGTAAGTTCTCGGACTTAAAAGAACAATGCAAAAACTTAATGCAGGTTAACGTGCTTAATGACTCGTGCATTACGATAATAAATACTCAAGGTATTCATTCAGATTTAAGACCTTGAAGTCGGAAATTAAAGGCTTTGTAGATAGTTACTCATCTCTCTTAAGAAACTGATTCGATGAGACGCAGGCACTATACCACGCGCCATGGCTGTTTGCCGTGACGTGCACATCACGTGACTGGGCTAGTCCAAGCAGACGGCCTAACAGCCGTTGTTCTCGTTCGTCATTGGCTAACTCATGGTGACGTCACGGCAAACAGCCATTGCGCATGGTTTAGTTCTGCGCTTATGAATTCGGTGAAGTAAACAAATAACATTTTCAGTTTTTTGAAGCCAAAAGCACTAGTAAACAATGGTTGAAAGGCAAAAAACATGAAGAAACACCACTCGATATTTCGCTAGCTAATTACGCGACCTTTTTCAGGAGGAAGGAAAAAATAGTTCAAAGTATGTAACAGTCAACATGCGTTTCCATAGACGCCTAAAAACATTCACACTAGGCAGTATGAGCTGTAACACTATCTGATATATGTACACTGGATATCTACTTGGGTATTAAGCCACTGGTCACCTGTCTGTCCCATTTTCGAACTGAAATGGTTGCCTCATTCTTGCAACCATGCCTCCTTACAAGTTTGACCCAAGACAAGTTTGACCCAGAATAAGTGACATCCATTTTAATGATCTTTTTGAACTGGAGCAACTTTGTTGTGTCATATTTTAAATAAACCGGGTAGAAATTGTCTGCAGAATGTACATTTTCTAAAAATAACAAGCCTTGTCAAACTTGTAAGGAGGCATAGTTGTCATCCATCTAAGTAACTCCCCCCCCCCCCAATACATGTTATTTTCCTCCAATGAACATTTTGCAGAAAATGTTTCCTCGTTTCAATTCAAAAATAAGACAGCCGAGTTGTTTCATTTAAAAAATAAGGAGTAGCGGTGGACGTCAGCCATTTTGTTTGGAGATAGGATGATGGATCTGTATTAAAAATCTGGATTTGCCGGTACAGTAGCGCTATGTGTTTGTGGTAGGCATGTAGCCCGTGAAATCATAACTTGTTGAGATGGTAGGATGTGATTGATTGACTTATTTTTCTGCTTGAAAATTTCGTACGCTTCAAGGTTGAAGTGTGGGATTCTCTACGGAGAATGGTTGTTTTATCGAAAACTGATAGATGGCTTCCGGTTTTTCTGTGCTGAAGTACTTAGTTTTTTTGTGTGTTTAGGTGAGAGCGATCCCCAGCAACGCATTGCACATAGTTTGTTTTGTGCCACCAATATTGGAATGTTTGCAGTTGGTACACGGAATATTGGACACCACATCTTTGGTATAAAAAATGTTGTTTGAGGATGAACGGTTTTGCAATATGCGTCGAATAGTGGCAGATTTCTTCTTAGATTTCAGGGATCTTTTAAACGGGTGCGATAGCAATGTTCATAGGCTTGACGAAAGGAGAGATAAAGCTGCATGTGATTCTTACGTTGTTTAACTCGGTCCACGTTTACGATTCGTTCAATGACAGGTTTGAGGTACCCATTGGACATGTGCCATAAATCCTCCATTGGTCCTTAAATTGTAGCTGGACTCTAAGTGTAGCCGGATGGTTTGTCAATCATGAATTAGTAGTAGCCGGTCGCTAATTGTAGCCTGGTGAAAATAGCTGAAAAAATGTGTTACCGGTTACCGGTACTGCTCAATATTGACGCCATTTGCGCATCATGGTTCGTTTCGTTGAGGTTTACGAACTCAAATCGAACTTTCTGGCAACATACTAGTAGTAACACATTTTGTAGCCGGTCTCTAATTGTAGCTGGGTCAAAATGGCTTGATTTTTAACCAGTAGCCCGGGCTACAAATAGAGGATTTCTGGTATTTCCGGTGGAGGAAACTGAATTTGTTGGACATTAGTAGTGCTGCGAACAAGTCTGTAACAACATTGTGTACTATTGTTTTTGGCTTCATCAAACTGATGTTTTATTGAGCACTCACTACCAACAGCATAAATAAAGCTTAATTATTGCGGCGGAACAAAAAGGCTTTGTGAGGGTGTCTCCATAGACCCTTTCATTCCCCCCCCCCCCCCACCCCTACCATCCACCGCAACAAATTTCCCTGGATGCGCCGCTAGCACCTCGACCCAGGAGAAACGGAATCCAAATGGGCTATTCCTTTTTAGGAGACAATGGACAAAACAGGAATCGTTTCTGAATTCCATTGTGGTCAGCTGGAAAGGTAGTTGGGAGGTGTGCAACTGCACAATGAAGTGGACACGGTTTGCGATGAGGTCCGCCGTTCCAAGTACCTCGTAAAAGAATAGGGACACAAAAGAGAACGACCGTTAGCGCCCCTCGCGAGCAAATTGGTCATAACCGATCACCGGAAGAGATGAAAGGAAAGGGAGAAGGAGGAAGGAAGATTTAAGGTGATGACATTATGACGTCAGTGAAAATCCCACGTGGGGACAGCCAGGAAGAGGGAACCGATGATAAGGAAGGGGGGACAGTCCCTTAGGGATGTTGATATTGCCATGATGAGTTTCTGATGGATTCTTCTTTCCTCGAGGTTTTCTTATGACCGCGCGACAAGAAGTTGTGCCAAGTCCGCAGCGCCCTCCCCAAAAAGGCGGAGATTGGCGTTAAAAGACCACGTGATAGCTTCGTACGATTAGGAGCGCACGGCTTGTTTTAAAAGACCAGCTACTAAAGGGTTATGACGTTACACTTAAAGCAGTGACGTCGTCGGGATGAGCGCTCTAATTGCTTACGTCACAGCACTTGAAGACGGCGTCATTTGGCCGCCCGGGAATACGGACAACCCCGAAAAGGTCCCGACTAGAGGAGGCTCTCGTTTATAAAAAAAATTTGTTTTTGAAAAAGTTGAAATTAGTTCGTATGAAAATTGCATCTGTATGTTGCAGGAACACGTTTCGAATTTACGCTGAGTTCTTTAAAATACGCTAGCTTGTAGGGCTCCGCCCTTCACCTCTCCCCCTCAACTACATGAGGTCAGTGTTTCGAAAAAAGAATTTATTTTTATTTTTAATGAATTCGTATGAAAATTGCTTTATACGTTACAGGAAAACGTTTCAAATTCACGCTGATTACTGTAGATAAGCTTACAGACGTACAAGGCTCTGCCCGGGTTTTAAATAATTTTTTTTTTATTTGAAATAAATTTCTATGAAAATTCCATCACTAATTGTCGAAAAACGTTTCAAAATCACTCAGAATTCTTAAAAATTTTCTAGCTTTGGGATGTCCTCAGCACCCTCCCCTTCCCCCGAGGCATCCCGAGGCCCCTGCAATCCATTCCCGGGGAGGCCTAACCCTTTCAAATCCGACCCTGCTGAAAGAGACAACCGTTCGTGGAAACACGCAAACGTAATGGAATTAGGCTTACGTAGAAGTGATACAGTTTACGAAGATAAAAATATCGTTCTCACCACCTGTGCTAGAAACAGTACGGAAGTGATGGCATTACTACTGAACTTCCTGTTGAGTGGAGAAATATATGTACATATATTGTTTACAGGTGTAAGGCAACAAAAGCAAAGAAGGAAGGATATGGAACGTCAACACACGTTATTTGCTCTCAGACTTACACAACTCCAGTTTTAATTTAGGCCATCAATACACGGAGTGTTAGCGAGCCACAGAACAAAAGGTCAGAAAAATTATGAGTTTAGAGTGAAAAGGGATATTAACACACACGATACAAGCTGAAGAGCTGAAGGAAAAGAAAAGGGCGATGCGACTGAAGAGCTACCAAGGAATAGACAAAATCTGTCTCTACATACGTGGCTGAAGAGTTGAAAGCAAAAAAAAAAGCTGACTTTACACATGCGGCTAGAACCTTACAAAAGAAAAAGAAAAAAGTCGGTCCACGACACGGCTGAAGAGCTAAAAAGTAAAATAATTTAAGCTGATTCCACAGATGCTACTGAAGAGATACAAACGAAAAAAGATGCCTCCACGGATGAGGCTGAACAGCCACAAGATTAATTGTTGAGATGCAGCTGAAGAAACACAGAGTATAAATCAGCTTAAAAGATGCCAAACTAATAATAACAATAATAAACACAAAAAAGCCTACTTTAAGAGACGTAAAAAAAATCCAGTGAATCTCAAACACGTTGCTAAAGCATCACCTATTCAAAAGCCATTGCGATTCAATCACCGATGACGGACTGTAAATAGAAAGATGTATGGGCAATCGCTACCACAACGTAACCTTGTCCCTGATCATTTTTAAAGGTACATTCCTCCCAGTTGGCTTTCCTGTATGGCTCGGTTTTGCAACATTACTTCAGACGCGTGTAAATGTTGCAAAGGCAGTCCCTTTCCTATTTTTCCCCGCGTGAGAAACGTGATTGCTACAATCACTTTAACCGATGTAAATGCTGCAAAAACTAGTTCGCGCAGGATGCTCGAAATTAGTGAGAAGGTATGTCCCTTTAATTTTTATCGAAAAGAGATCGTTTTAACGTTTTGGTTTATAAGGGATAATTTTCGGATAATTTATTTACAAACCTCACATTTCATCAACCTAAAACTGTCTGCTTCCAACCGCCGTAAAACACGGCATGGTAGCTTTGATTTTATTTCATGCTTCACCTCCTCCACATAAAACCCCCTTTAATTTACGCATCCGGTTTTGAAACGCAACAACAACATGAAACAAAACAGTACGGACAACGATTACTTCTTTCAGGCTATAAATAAAATTGTGCATATAAAAAAAAAATCCTTGAAAGTTACACCCGAACATAATTCACAGGAAACAAAACCATGTTTTATTACGACTTCGATCCACAGCCAAGGTCGTAACACTTTCAACTCAAATCAATCATCCTATAGAAATAAATAAATAATAATAAATAATAATAATAATAATACAGAATCTAACGGGAAACGGAAAAACCGAAGCAAAAATTCGTATCTACAAATCTGATGACGTCAGCAAGTGAAACCGTTTCATCATCGTTTTTCGTATGCGTAGGAGTTGACGTCATAGTTTTCTATGTATGGCTGCAATATTTCAGATGACTCTTTGTGTGTTTTTATGAAGGGAATAAATCCAGAAAGGGTTTGCAACAAAACACGTCCACAAAATTACTAATTTTTTGTATAATTTTTCATAATGGATCCTTTGCACACAAATGCTTAATAATTTCGTGGAATTTTCACCCCTATAAATTAAATAATCATACAAAAAACAACAAGGTTACAACAATTTTAAATAAAGCATGTAAAATCTTATTTAAAAACGACAACTCCGATAAAAAGACACTGGATATACTGCTTGAAAATAAGATCATGACTTTCAAGCAAATTGCAGATTTTACGGTGATAACAAATATATACGTATTTTAACACGGACCTAAATGCTCATCTGAAAAGACCCTCTAGAAATAATAATAATTGCCTGGTAACCCCTCATTTTCGAAACTCATATGGTAAAAGAACCCTAAATTTCATTTCCCCTTCCTAACTCAACAAGTTCCCTGTAAAGCTGCGTAATCTAAAAACTAATGCTTCCCTACGAAAAGAATTAAAACTTTGGTACTTTGCAACGAAAAGATTTTAAAGATATTTTTAGAAACAATATTTTAAACAATATCTTAACAATATTTTTAACAATATTTTTAACAATATCTTAATATCTTAATATTTTTAACAATATCTTAAACAATATTTTAAGATGTATTGATAAACCCTTGTCGGTAAATTATTATGTATTTTTACAAAAGGTGTTGGATTGCTACTTTGTTGATATCGTTGTTAACACACCACATCTGTTATTAAGTTTTAGAATATTGTATTTTTCTAAACGGTACATACAGTCTTCTGGACTCGTGCCACAAGATGTACAAACTTGTTTGAAATAAATTATTATTATTATTATTATAAAAAAAGACTTATTTTTTAAATAAACAATGTAGCACCTATTTGCCCTGTAGCATAGCCTACTCCAAACCAGGGCCTTAGGATTAGCCCAACCGTACTCCTAAACACGTCAAACAGTATTCTTAAGCAATATTTTTAAGCGCGTCAATGATTTAAGTGTTTCCGCTGCTGAAAGCCAATTATAAATTCGGGTTC
>JAHWFP010253986.1:0-22160 GCA_023313725.1 Lithobius niger
TGTTATAGTCTTTCTCGATAAAAGTGTCTCTTACAAAACTCGACCTGAATTAACCGTTACAGCTGTTAACCCATCACCTCATGATAACAACAACCTTCCAGATTATATTTGGATTTACAGCAATATAATAAATCCGAGACCTGTCGGCAACAGTTATTCTCAATTGTTAAGAATTACTAATGTTGTAGGAGAGTTAGGCACAAGCCAGTCTGTTATATTCACTTCTCCCCATTATTATTCACTGTTACAGCATAACGTGCAAACAATAGAAATTAAATTGTGTGACGCGTATGGCGATGTAATACCGTTCTCTTTCCAAGGACAAACCATTGTCGCTTTGCACGTCAGGTGGAAAAGGTCGTGAGTAAAACAATGGCTTCCTGCTGTCCTTATACAGCTCACTATCAGAAACAGGCTGGAGGTTTAAACGTGTATTCAGGTGCTAGATATCAAGCTGGGAATGGGTTGACAAACATCTTCGCTAGTATATCTAAATGTGCAATGCCTTTCGTTCGTTCAGTTGGCAGCTATTAGGACGCAAAGCTTTAGGAGCCGGAAGGTATATCGTGCAAGATTTAATTGCTGGTAAAAAAATTTAAACAGAGCGCAAAGATAGATTACAGGAGACTGGTGAACAGATATTAGGCGATGTTAAGGTGAAGTTCAGTCAATCTGGCAGTGGTCGCAAGAGAAGACACAATTCTCCCAAGACGAATGCTACTAAGAAACGACGAACAGTGTAAGTTAGTCAGAAAAAGAAGGAAAATAAGAAAGGGGCTCAAGATACTATTTTTTTTAATGTCTTTCATTCATCCTTCATCTTGTGAGTGTTTGAAATCAGAATTGGCTATATTTGAAGTTCCACCAACACAAGTGTCTATAGAACGCAACCAGTATGTGGAATACCGTCCTATTGCAACACCTAGTTCAACTATAGAATTTCAGATTGATGGAACAGCAGACTATTTGGACTCGGCCCAAACCTGTATTTATTTAAAACTGAAAGTTGTAAGCGGTGCTGGAGAAGATCGTACTGATGCACTGATTGCTTTCATAATGCCTACTAACCTATTTCTACAATCTCTTTTTTCACAAGTAGACTGTTATTTCAACGGGAAGCTGATTTCTGGTGGTAGCAACACCTATGGATATAAAGCTTACCTGTAAACGTTGCTCAGTTACTCTAATGCAGCTAAAGACTGACAATTGGGAGCTGCCATGTGGAATACTGCAGATGCTATCGCAGGAAAGCTGCTATCGCAAATTCTAAACGTGTAGAGTTAATGGGACGAATTCATACTGAAGCCTGCAACTTGTCGAAACTTTTATTGAAGAATGTTAATGTAAAGTTTCGTTTCGTTTTATAAAAGCCTGAAATTTTGCTCAAGTTGTCAAACACTGCTGCTGGTACTTTAAAACCAAAAATACAGATAGAAGCAGCTGCTTTGTTTGTAAAAAAAGGTTAGAACTTCCCCATCCATTCTAGCATCTCACATCACAACACTACAAGAAAATAGTGCAAAATATTTTTTTGTTCGCAGCGACATTAAATCCAAACTATCTCCAGCGGAATGACTTCGACATTTATTGACAACGTTTTTCAAGGACAGTTGCCGTCTTTTGTTTTGATTTGTTTTGATGACAACGAACGTACACGGGTGTTTACAAAAAAGATCCTTGGATATTTGAAAATCACGGTTTGAACTACTTATCGCTCACTGTAGATAGGCAACAAATATACAAGCCACTACAACCACTACAACCACTACAAGCCACTACAACCTGACTTTAGTTCCATGACCTACACTCCAGCCTACATGAATTTATTTCACGGATTAGACACCATTTCAAAACGTAGGTAATGGCATCAAGATTACAGATTTTTCTACAAAACATTGTATGTTTGCTTATGATTTGACTCCGAATGGTTGCGCCAGAAATTCAAGCTCTCACGTTTCACTCAACAGACATGGTGTCGTCAGAATAGAACTTAGATTTGACGCTGCTCTTGCAAAAGTGACTAACTTTTTAATTTATTACGAGATACCGAAGGTTTTAGAAGTTACTTTTGATTGTGAAGTGTTCCTGGAAGGATGAACACGAAGCAGATCAATGACATCTTGAGAAGTAGATGTCCAAATTTCCTGGGGACATATCCCGCAAACCACTTACCTGTTGTAATTAATAAAAAAGAATCGTTTCTAGTCGTCAATCATGACATGTGCAGTTCGTCGGTAAGCCATTGGTCTGTCATTGGATTGAACATTGACTCTTTTGGCTTCAACTTAGAAAACAATTACCACATTCTACAGTATTTGAGTGATTGGAATGGCAAGAAGATTTGGCGCAACAAGTTTCAAATTCAATTCCTAACATCTTCAACCTGTGGACGTTATTGTACTTTTTACATAATTATGAGAACCAAGGGATTTACTCCCGATTACATTGTTAACAAATTAAAGAAAACAGCTTTCCGTGAACGTTATGTGTACAATTTTGTAAAATGTATTATTGAACTTAAAAAGTGATTATACAGATTTTTGTTCCATTCTCTTAATATTTTCTTTATTCTTTCTAGAATGCCGCACTGTTTAACAAAATTACGCTTGGAGGGGACCAACGATGAGGGAATTGATATTGTGAAAAGAACACTATACCACAACATGTTGCAAATGATAAGATTGAAAATGCTTTGTGGAGGCATCAAAACTGTCTTAGCAGGACACTTGGTCAGGATTTTAGTGGATTGTAAATGGAAGCAAGCAAAAGTTTTATTGAGGGGATGCAAGCTAGGTTTAAAGATGATGGTGGTTTAATCGACAAAGAGCTAGCTATGGAGATCATTACTCGTTCTCAAGCTGGAATGTTTAAAAAATATATAACAACGATTGATCCTTTCGCCTTAATTCACGGACGTAGCCTGGTCGACCTTTCATTCGGTATGCAACTCATACGATTTTGCGAAGATAGTCTGTCATTCGGCCACCTCGACCCATTTGTTCTGAACAATTTTGAGTTACACGACAGAATTAAAACTTACGACAGTTATCACACGACACGAAAAATTATTCTAAATAGGACAGAGAATAAAATGTTGAAAACAGAGTTCTTAAAAGACCCAACACATTTGTGGAGCGCACTAGCAACAAATGCCTTGCAAGACAAGTCAAGAGAAGTCAAAGGTGTTTAGATTTACGGTTCAACGGGAATTGGTAAAAGTTACTCGTTGAAGTGATACTACCAGACATTTGCGAAGTAGATGTCCAAACTATTGTTGTCAGGTTACGTCATGACAACTGCATCTTTACAGGTGTAAGACACGACGATCGCTACGTCTACATTCCAGATAGTTCTTCAGAACTCCTTGAGTCTTCCATTTTGACCCTATATCATTTGGTAGATAACAGAGCTTTCAATATTGGAAAACGAAAGATATTATTTAAAGGCAAGGTGGTAATTGTCAGTAGGCGTTAGTCTCCGAAAGATGTAGCATTCCTACGACATTTTGCCGTCATCAAAGTAGACACACCTTTATTCGCATCATCTCACATGAATAGTTACACCGCCCTACACGACTGACAAAGTGTGTATTTAAAAAAAAAATTGTTTTTACTTGTCCTAGTTTTCTAACCTTACAATTTCGTAACAGGATTTTTTTCCTTTTTTACAGATGCCACTAGGTTATTTGAGGGCAATGCCTCCGCAATCGGCTGAACACTTGTCACCAATCGATTCGATGTGCACAAGTCTGGATGCTCTCAACGTGTGAGGATGTATGTTTGTTCGGGATGTGGTTCGAACTACGGCCACAGAAGCAGTCTTCTGAGACTTCTACGCAATTGTCACCCAGCCGATGCCGACGCAAACTGTATTGTTTGCGGCCGACGTTTTGAAAACTGCCACACACTTCTTCTTCACCAGATACGTGCTCATGTTCCATCACCTACAGCTCCTCAAAACGTTTGCAGTCAGTGTAACGAAGGGTTTGTTTCACGAATTGAATTAAACTGCCACCGTCATCGTTCTCATGTTGCACAAAACAGAGCAGATATCCATCTCAGTGAAATAATCTCTTCATTCAAGAAGACTAGAAGCTCTTTTCGGAATTATATTTCAAGATTTAGTTATGTGTTTCCCGACGACGAAATGCTTCATCCAAATTTGAAATTATTTTTGTTTAGTTTACACGAGCAGTTGTATTCTTTAGTTGAAGAAGTGTGTACCAGCCTTCGTCAAGTTAAACTTGTGATGAGTGTCAAACTCGAACTACACAAACCTCCTTCGAAAACAATTTCCATTTATTTATGTATAAAACCGTACACAGTGTGACGTCTTGATCAAATTAAGGATGTTTTAAAAGGTGGACTTGTTAAGACGTTTAGATCATTATCAAAAGGAAGGTTCTGGCTGGGTTTATGGAATATTTTTGCATTGGATGTTCATTTTGCGAGATATCAACCCTTAGCTGCAGGTTGTTACAAACCGTTAGATTCTTTTCTTGCGCATAAAAGGTGATAGTTAATGTCAAATGTAACGAGTGAAAATGTTTTAAATATTCCATATTAGCCGCCTTACATCCTACTACAAATCATCCTAATAGGGTGTGCAATTACAAGCATTTGTTACACACTCTACATATTGACGAAATCTCTTATCCAATACCATTAGATTACGTTCACAAGTTTGAAGTTTTAAATGATTTAAAGATTAACGTTTATGGTTATTCTGACAAAGAGGTCTATCCTCTCTACATTAGCGACAGGAATGGAGATGAAATAATAAGGTGGTTATTGTTGGAAGACAACCACTATTGTTTTATTAAGAATTTTAATCGATTGATATCGGACAATGTTTTCAATAGGTATACTTTTGCATACTGTTTTTGTCCTCAACACGAAAGAAATGCATTATATGAACATGAAATGTATTGTAAAGAACATAAACCACAAAGAATTGTTATGCCAGAACCTGGTGATAATATTATGAAGTTTAACAATTTTGCGAATCTGTTAGCTGTCCCATTTGTGATATATGCAGATTTTCAGTCGATACTAACTCCTATACAAAGGTGTAAATCTAATGATGAAAATTCCTACATGTACGAGTATCACTTACACGAACATTGCGGTTATTGTTACGTTATGATTGATTGTTTAGGAGAGGTGATATCTAGCGAACTGTATAGAGGTTGTGATTGCGTGTCACGCTTTCTCTTAGCCATCGAAGCTGAGCATGTAAAAACGAGAGCTTTGTTAAAACAACCAAAACCATTAGTGATGACAGGATTTTCGAAACAATAACTTATGTCATATTTGTGAAGAACTCATCGTCGATGGTGAAATGAAGGTTCGTGATCATGACCACTATATGGGTGTTTATAGAGGTCCCGCTCACTTTGAATGTAATATCGAATATAAATTAGGGAAAACAATGCCTGTGTTCTTTCATAATCTGACCTGTTATGACGGGCATCTTATCATGCAAGGTATTTCAACCAAGTGTGAGTGTCATTCCAGAAAATGTGCAACATTACTTGTCTATTCAAATTGATAATGTATTATACTTGGATTCTTTTAAATTTTTGCTATCGTCTTTAGACAAATTGGTGTCATTGCTGGAAGATACCCAACTTGACATTCTCAAGTATGAATATCCCAAGCAATGGCCTTTGTTAAAGCATAAAGGGATATTTCCCTATGAATACTTAGATACTTATGCTACATTTGAGGAAAAGGCTTTACCGCCACAGGAAGCTTTTTTCTCTAGTTTGACTAAAGAAGGCGTCAGTGACGAGGACTATGAATACACATTAAAGGTTTGGAACGAGATGGGTTGTGAAACATTTGCAGATTACTTTAATTTATATTTGCATTTGGATTGGTTTTTTTTATTAGCTTCTGTATTTACAGACTTAAGAAAGACTTGTTTAGAATGTTACAAGTTAGATCCTACTCATTACTACAGCAGCCCCAGTCTTACATTTTTGGCCGCATTGACATCGATCAACACTTATTCATCGAAAGAGGAATATGAGAAGGTGTGAGTATGGTAACGAAATGATTCGCACATGCCAATCACCCATTTATAGGTGAGATTATTGCCCTGAGAAACCTCATTCGTACATCATATATTTGGATGCCAATAACCTGTATGGCTGGAGCCTCAGTCAAGTGCTACCTTTTGGGAATTTTATGTGGTTGACGGACGAACAAATCCGTGATTTAGACATTTTTGCCATAGAAGACGATGCATCAAAAGGTTACATAGAGGTGGACCTGGATTATTCCATGCACTTGCACGACATTCATTCCTATTATCCATTTTGTCCCGAATCAATGCTCATCTGCTACGAGCAGCTGTCGCCTTATTGTCAAGGTTTGCATACGATTCTTAACCTTTCGGACAGTTCTAGAAAACTCGTTCCGAATTTGCATCCCAAATCAAAATATATTGTTCATTACAAAGTCTTAAAGTATTATTTTTCACAGGGTTTACTAATGAGTAGGATCTACCGCATTTTGTCATTTGCGCAGAAAGCTAGGTTAAAACCGTACATTGAACTAAATACGACAAAACGTCAGCATGCCACTAACGCTTTCCACAAAGATTTTTATAAAATAATGACGAATTCCCTGTATGGTAAGATGATTGAACAACTGAGGAGGTGTGTTAGCGTTAAAATTGCAACCATTGAGAGTAAAGCGAGGAAACGACTTCAAAACCAAACATGGAGAATTTTGTTGTGTTTGATGAAAATGTTGTTATTTTTAAGATGAGGAAAACCAAAGTGCTTTTATCACGTCCAATTTATGTTGGGTTCACTGTTCTCGATCTGAGCAAATATTTAATGTTCAATTTTCACTATGGACATATAAATACCTTGTATGGAAACAATGCTTCATTGTGATTCTTTATGTTATGGAATCTTTACAGATAATATATGCCGATCTGTTGTTGCATCTAGATAGATACGATATGAGTGATTATCCCTCAGATCATGCTTCGTACTCGACCTGGAACAAGAAAGTACCACGTATTTTTAAAGACGAGACTTGTTCCGTTCCCATTCTAGAATTTTGCGGCCTGAAAGCTAAAATGTATTCGTTGATTTATGGCGATGTTAACAAACTTGTTGGAAAATGTATACAGAGACGTGTACTGAAACAAGAAGTAACTCACAGGCATTACGTTGATGCACTACATAATCAAAATGTATATTGATGAATTCTTTGGAGTAAAACTCACCAGCTAGTGACCAAAAAACAGAACAAACTGTTTAACCACTTACGATAATAAATGCTAAGTATTAAGCGGTGGCATTAGGAGTTTAGTGTATGGACATTATTCCATACCTGATAATACATTTAAAAAAAAGGTAAATCCAATAATGTGTATCAACAATGTTCACTTTTTATTGATTCAAACTTGTAACAAGATATTTTGTCATTTTTGTTTTAGCTGTTGTATTTTTACGACGATGAAGTTCTGATATTCTTGTTACAACATGTAATAAAAATTTCTGACAAAAAAAACTTTTTATTTCTTCCATTCTGAATGATGATACGATAGGTTAGTAGCCTCCATTTAGTTCCAATTCCTACCACCCGAGGGTCAACCAGAAATGCCCTCCGCTCACATGACCGACTCTCGACCAATAAGAGAACAAGTATCCCTTACATAATACTTAAAACTGGAAACCATATTTATTTCTAACTCCAACCTTCAAAAGAAGTAGATGACACAAAAATTGAATAAAAAAGTGCAAGTCACTATAAAAATGCATAGTCATACTAACACTAACCCAACACGTCATCTCATCTGTGACATCACAGATGCGACGATAAGAATTAGTATTGTAGAAGGTAGCTGAGCTGGCGTAGATATGCAGAAACTTCACTACTAATATTAACATTAACTGAGGCTAACTAATGCTCTAGTGGTAAACTATTAAAAGAGACCCATACTTGGGGATTTAAGTCAAATGTGTGGCAACCTGAAGGGTTACCAGAGCCTTTTTATTACATGTTTATCATGTCACCTGACGTCACATGATATCTACACAATATACACAAGGTGCACTGCAAGACTATATATTCATAAGGCACAAAGTGAAGTAGTGCACCCTCTACACTGAGGGCGAAAGTAACGGACACTACAATTGCCATAAAACAATTCCAAAAGCAAGGAATCTCCTTCATGAACATTGCACCCCAAACATGCCCAACATTGATGAGGTGGTGAAACCTGACCTTGCAAAGAAATTTGGATGGCAATGAAGATCACAGTTCTAATGTGCCATACAGATCAGTGGTGTCGATGCTGGTGCAGCAAATTCAAAAGCAGACGAAGCTATGTAACGTACGTATCGTTTGGTGCTGAAACTTCTGAAGAAGGTGGACGCCGGCCTTAATCCTCCAAAAATTTAAGTGGACAAGTTTGTTGTTTAAAAAAAAAGGAAAATTCAGCAACACGAAATCCGAGCCATCTAGCAACACGATGCCTCACCAATCTAGCGGCGGAAATCGACACTAACGACTTGCTCGCAGAACTAGTTCCAAGCGACACATCGAGCAAAGAAACAAGCTCAACTCACACTCGCGTAGATTGCGTAGGCTATATCTCAAAAACGGTACATCCAAGACCTCATATAATTTTGGCAATCTATGAAATCTAGCGCTTCTCAATTCAAGCACTGGAGTTTCTTAAATGGAATTCTCAACAGCACGAGAATTACTACGTAATGCACAAATTAAATGTCATGAAGTCAAAACTCCAACTCCCGTAAATTTAGTGGGTGTTGGTGGAAAAATGGTGAGAGCCAAAAAAACGTTGGTCGCTGAAATAAGCAAATGCGTTCCCGATGGCAGTTTTGGAAAAGTCTACATTTTATTGGGTTACAATATTTTGTCAAAACAATCAGAATTGGTTAAGTTAAACTATTCAGACAAATTTTAGAACTGGGGGATCTCACATTTAATTTATCTCCATCACTGTTTGATGCTTGTGAAAATCATGATCAGAACAAGGAATTAATTAATTTCGAAAATTATAACGTTACAACTGAGCATATTGCAACGATAAACATTTCTGAAGGTGGCGAAACAGCCGAAAATCCACGATCTCAGTGGAATCTAATACCCCACGAATATTACATTGAAGTTCCAGTTTCACTGTACAAAGCTGTTGTTTTACCAAACAAGAGTAAGACAAAAATTTGTAAAGTTCTCCATAAAGCTTATCCTGAATTGCAAAGTGACATATTTTTGGCACATTGCAAAGAAATTCTGATCCTTTTTGCCAGATGTTTAGTTAATACAACCACTACAGGATTAATATCTATAACGACTATTAACACATCTGGGGAAGATCTATTTCTAACGGCAGGTTTTATTTTGGGACTTTTGGGACAATAAAAAGAGCAAAGGCAAAAGATGGCATGAACAAAAGAAGGCCAACTTCGACGCAAGCTTATCCTGGAGCCAGTTCTGACTTTATTTCTTCTCGAAGGCCCACTCAGACAATGAAACACGCAGAGCCTATAGAAATCGATAGCATCGGGTCCACCCAGTCAATGCTACCTAATCCCCCATACCGGATCTAGCCACCTCCTTTCACAAAGCGCAAGGATCATTGACATCAGCAACGTTGGGTCCACCCACACAACGCTCCGTAATTCCGAAACTGGATTGAACCCCCTCCCTTCACAGAAGGCAAGGACAGTTGATGTCAACAACACGGAAGGGATGGCCCAACCAACGCTACCTGCTGACACAACAAAGGAACAAAAAGCATTTTCAGAAGAGGAATTGAACAAATGAAGAAGAACGAATGGAATTTTTGGAAATGCTCAAGACACATCAGGATGCCTTCAGTGAAAACGAATTTGATCTTGGAACTTACGAAAACTACAAAGTGGACATACACACAGGGCAATCAGCACCAGTAAGATCAAAGATTTATAGGGTTCCCCTCCAACAGCGAGAAATATAGGACAAATACTTAGAAGAATTAGTCAGCATTGGCGTCACCAAGGAGTGCAAATCAGCATGGTTCAGCCCATGCCTGCGTACAAAAAGAAGACCTGAAGATTTACGCGACCTTAATGCCGTTACTGAGAGTGTGTAAGTCCCCTTATCTACCATCAGCGAAGCACTAGCTAACCTCAATGCGCCGAATACTTCACAAGGCTAGATTTTCATATGGGAGTTTTTCAGCTGAAGCTAGCCGAATCAGCCATGGCAAAAACAGTGTTTCAATCTGCAAGCAAGGTAAATTGTTTCCAGAAACTTCCCATGTGACTTAAGATATCCCCTGCTCACTTCCAATTCTGTGCACAGCAGATTTTTGCAGAGATTTTAGGTGCCTACTATACTAGCTACCTTGACGACATACTACTCAGTTCCTTAAATTTCTGAACCAACCTGCTTCACGTAGACAAGGCCTTCTTACTAGTTGAGAAATCGAAAACAAAACTCAGCCCTGAAAAATGTATTTTCGCTGCAAAACAAGTCACATTTTTAGGATTCGTCCTTGACAAAGACGGAGTACAGCCAGATAGAGACAAGATTAAAGCCATGGAACTATTCGCCACCATAGCCCAAACTTTTCAGCGTTCTTAATTGGCCTTACCAATCTCACTAAGAAGACGCGAAGTTCATATGGAACAAAGAACCAGACGACGCTTTCAAGAGATTGAAGAAGGCTATGGTTAATACAGCTACTCTCCGCCACCCTGATTTTTCCAAGCCCTTCCACGTCAAGTCAGACGGCAGTGACATATCTGTAGGTGGTTGCCTCACACAGATAAACAAGGGCATAACCTACCCCCTAGCCTATACTTCAAGAACCTTAACACCTGCCAAGCAGAAGGAAAGTACTATAGTTGAAGAAATTTTAGCAGCGGCACATGCCATCGAAACTTTTCGCATTTTTCTCCAGGGTAAATCCTTCTTTTTGATCATGTCACTTTTTTTTTGCACAAGAATAGTGGATTGTTACCTAAACTGGAGAGGATTCTTACTAGAATCAGGGAATATGACTTCGAAATCCAACATAGGCCTGGCAAGCTTATACCAGTAAGCAATGCTCTATCCCAAATAGAGAAACCAGTCTGTGTGCTAGACTCACAATTTCCAGACTAGACACGTAGCCATAGCTGAGCAACATGCAGACGAATATTTTGGGAAGATTTTGCATAGCATCAAGGATAATGAGCCAGCAGGCGTCATCAATGCTAGTAATAAAAGGAATATTTATAGGCCATGACCTAAAGACCCAGCACAAAGAAGACTAGAGGACATATCTCAAAGTTGCATTCCCAAAGCACTAATAAAGTTTTGCATTCGCGACTACCATTCACCACTTGCAGCTGGACACCGAGCAGCAAAGAGCACCCTTAAGCTTATACAGCTAGGGAAATTAAACACTACCAACAAAAATAACTCCTGCATCATGACACTAGTAGATGATTTCTCTCATTACGTCATAGCGGGTATCCAGAAAAAACACCCCCGACAAAACGCCCCAAGATAAAATGCCCCCAGAAAAAAAGCCCCCTGGAAAAAAAACCCAGGAAAAAACGGCCCCAGTAAAAAATGCCCCTAGGAAATAACGCCCCTAGGAAAAAGCGCCCCCAAGTAAGGGAAAATTCCCCAGTGGTGGTCATCTTAGCTAAGCATCAGATTTAAGATGGCTCATCTATATGAGCATTAGTTTGCTTCAGCTAACTTAATGCTTCAAGTAATTTATAAAAATAGTAACTTTGCATATTTACTAGGGTGCTCCAACAAAAACTTTTTTTCAAAAATCCTTCCTCCCTGGCCATTTTCCCATTTCACTTATCAATGTGAGTTGCCACAAAAAATGTCAGGTCATTTGAGGCATTCTAAGCCTTGCCGCCAGGTTTTGAGTGTTAATACAGGTAAAGTCCATATACAACGTAGCACACATATCCAATATAACATATACTGTGTAGACGTGGGTGGCTTTGCCCACATTTGAACTTCAAATGGTGGTAACTTCCAGGCAAATGGGTCTACAGCCAATTTTTAACATGTGATGTTCGAGTCTTGTCTAGGACTATCATACTGTAGTACTTTTTTTTATTTTATGAGTTTTATTTATTTGTTTTTTATGCAAAAAAAGGGGGTGGAAAAAGTCACAGTGACTTTAGGGCAACTTTGCCCACCCCCCTACATTTTACTGCAAATCAAATACTGACACTTGGAACTATTCAAATGGCAACATTGCCCACATCAGTGATGATGGCCTATTATTTTGTTTTTTTTTACGCAAAAAAATGGGATGGCAAACTTACACTGGCTAAGGGCAACTTTGCCCATCCCCCCTTTAAATTTCAATGCAACCAAATACTGACACTTGGACAAAAATCCAAAGGGCGACACTGCCCACCTCGACCGATTTTGTTTACTAAAATTATTAAAATTTATTTATTTATTAAATTTTCTGTGTGGCAAAGACACCCCACTTAGGTAAGACACCATGTGCATATTTTTCACTTATATTCGGTAAAGAATAGCCTATGCAGACGCCATACTCCATAGTGGCAGTACAATGTCTTACGTAAATATTTCACTAAAAGATGACTTGTTAAAAATGAGTTGTGAATTCACGCAACGTCCTTATCGGGTTAGAGTTGCCGATACTCCTTTCGGTGGGGTGTCTTTGCCCACCAAGGCTATGACCTCAGAATTCAACGAACCTCAAAAAAAGTTTTAAAACCATTTATGTGGATCATTTTAGCATAATCTGACAAAGTAACAAATCCCTACTATGATTAGAAGATAGGCATCCACATTAAAGTAGTTACACCACTAACCAGAACCGGATCCGAAAGTTGACTTTGGTCAGACTAAAAGTTGACGTCTGATGAGTCCTCCCACAAAACGAAAGTTATCTACACTCAACACAGTGCCATCTAGTGGGAATCTAATCATTTATCACGAAAATGGGCAAACACACACTAATGGGCAAAGTGCAACCCCACTATGCCCGGTACAAGGAAAAATGCCAGAAGGATGGTAAATTCAGGGTTTATTCCAGGGCCACGCGGTCTGTCCTCAGGAGATGTTGTCCAATGGTTCAAGGATGCTCTGATCAGGGCTACTAGCAGAGTGGCACACTTCAGGAAGAGTTCTTAGCTGGTAAGGGACTAGCTTCCAGAGTGAGGCTGAAGGGGGCTGCAAGGCCTTAAGTACCTAGAGCTGCAGCCAGTACCTGCCATTGGTGGTGCAAGGTACTTCCTGTACTATATCCTGGTATCCCATGAGCCATCTCTGCTAGCAGCTACCCCTAGGCGCAGGCAAGGCCAGAGCCATCCAGACCACTGATCTCCTGGGACTGGACCATACATCAAAGTACATAGCAATACTGGAATACATTAATAAAGATATAGAGTATACAGAGTACATAGCGTGGAGCCATAGCATCAAGGTAAGGAGGCCCACTAAGGCCCTAACTTAAGGAGTAGGAGGAAGCTGTGGAAACCGTCATTGCAGAGGTCCCGCCCCCAAAAAGAAGCGTCCTCGCTTCCTTGCTTCGTCAAGATAAGTGAAAATTATTCATGAAGCTAAGCTATTTATTCAAACAATAATCAATGTTCTCAGAAATTATTCAAAAATAATACCAAGAAGGCACGCATTAACAACAAGTTAAAATTAAGGATGCTATGGGGACGTCTAAGCTTTTTATCTACTAATAATTTAATCGTTTGACTGTTCCAGCAGGGTGACATTACCTATGCGCACTAGTAACGTTTTCTGTAAGGTCTGGGAAATCTTTGAGCGTCAAAATTCAGACATTATTCCCGTAAAAACCCGCTACGCAAACTTAATTACTTGAACATTTTCACAAAAATTACGCAGAAGCAAAAACGATTTTTTAACATTCAAAATACCATCATAATCAAGCAGTGCACAAACAGTCAAGAGAGAAAAAAAACTAAGTGTTTGATGCACGAAAATTCACTTGAAATGACAACCACTAATCATCGGGTACCATTAAAATCAGCTAGAAAGATTTTTACTTCAAAATCTTAATTGTCATAATCGGCTGTCAAATATCGGTAACAACGCGTGTCAAATGTGACTAACGCGGTAACAATCAGCTAAGCTTGACTCGAAATTAGCTTTTAATTGCTGTTAAAGAAAAAGAAAATTGTCTCACCACGTCCTCCATCGATTATTAATCAAGTTTCCTAATCCATACAAGTCACTAATTATATAAGAAACTCTATTGTGGCAACCCCCGCTTTATTTCCTGTCTGTTATTAGGTTAGTTTCCATTGTATGGTAGATTAACGTATTAGGTTAGTTGAATACACATTCGTTTAAAAAAAAAGGTGTAAATTCTCTGGATAGGGCTTCAACGCGATTGGTGGGTGATCACCAACGTCAGTATCCATAACTGGACTTATCAACCCAATTATCGAACTGAACACAAATCTATATTTCATTAATACCTTGGACAACTGTTCTTTTTCGTCATCTGTTAAAACGTCACTCTCATTTACTTTATTACGAATATCTTGCTCTGTGGCACAAAACTCATCTGGTTCTATAGGTGTAGCAGTTGCCAGGGACTGATGGACTTCGTTTATACCCGGATTCCGATTCAGTTTGTAGATTTTCGAAGGTTTATCCTGCCAAAACCAAGTGGTCGACACGGCTCTAAACCCGTTGACTGCTGAAAATCTACGGCAAGGATTACCGGCTGGATTGTGTTTTCCATCAAGATCAGTGGAAAAGTTACAGTTCGTCACGCAATCTGCAACGTAGCCAATACGAAACCCGGACACTCCACGAAACGAGTATCCGCAACTCTAACCCGATAAGGACGTTGTGTGAATTCACAACCCATTTTTAACAAGTCATCTTTTAGTGAAATATTTACGTAAGACATTGTACTGCCACTATGGAGTATGGCGTCTGCATAGGCTATTCTTTACCGAATATAAGTGAAAAATATGCACATGTGCTGGTGTAGGCTCAACAAGATCGCCTAGACAATTTCTGTTAAGAATTGGTCGGTTTTGAAAAGAAGACACGCCATTTCCAGCTTCACCGACTAAAACTGGATGGCTTTCGGGTTTTTTGGCACGAATTCCTGTGCACCAGAATCCAACTCAATTTAATGAAGTTGTGCAACAGTGCTTCTATTCGGAGGATAACCAATAGTAGGATTTACACGACAATTTTGTGTTTCGTGCGACGAATTTTTACACTTCGAGCACCAAATTCACTGTGCACGACTACTACCATCGTTATTACTACCACGACCACGGTTGCTAAAAAAAAGTTCGCTTTTTCCGCGGCCATTGCTACTATTTGAATTACTGTTATTGCTGCCGTTTTTCCTAACTGCAACCTGACTTTGTTGGTGATTTGACCTATTAGGGCAGAATTTAGAAGTCCACCCAACCGTATTACAAACGTGTACTTTGCATCATATTTAGGCAAGAAACTAGTGATGTTATTCTCATTACCACTACCACGTCTTCTACCATTTCTAGTGTTACCAACATTTGAAACTCCAGCTTGGATTGGATTAGCCTGTCTCCTTTGATTCATATTCTCCAAGAAAAGACCTTGCATTTTAAAATCTATCAAAGAAGTGAATTTTCTTGACATCATAGGCATGTGAAAAGTTGAATTCAGAGTTTCCAAAATAGCCTCAATTTGATCAAAATCACTGATTCTAGCACCTGTCTTTTGTAAAATATCTGTGCATTTATTAAAATGCTTAATGAAACTTTCATTTTCCTGCATTCTTATAGTTCTTACCTTAGCAATTAGGTTATACCCATGTGACTGTACTTCAAACTTAGCCAAAAACAAGGTTTTAAAATTCTCCCAACTGGAAAAAGGTTCATTTGTCAAAAACCAGTTAACCATGATGGAACAGTTTGGTGGATAAATAATTTCTCATCAACCTTCCTAACCTTTAAAGTTCTTTCCAATTTCACGATAAAAGCTGAGGGGAAAATTTTGTCATTCAACCCATTAACTTCTCCAATTTTCAAAGCTTCCATTTTAGGCAAAGGTATTGACATTTCAACAGCTCTTTGGTAATTATTCTGTAATGAACAGCTAACAACATTTGAACTACTACCAACTAGATTACTGCTAAGTGTCATAACAGGTGAACTGAAAACATTAGCTGTTGAAGTTAATGGTGGCTTAGGCACAGCACCTGAAGCTGGCCAACTAACAGGATTTGTGCCTCCCCATAAAAAATTAACTACTGAATCCAGTTTAGCACTCAAATCCAAGATGACAGTGTCAGTAGAATTACTAGCTAGAAAAGGTTGGTTAAAATAATTTGGCACATGAGTAGGCATTTGAGTTGACACTTGGCTTGGTCCAGGCAAGGGTGCAGAATAATTTGGCATTGAAGATACAGTTACTGAAGGCTTGCCAAGCATTCGGAACACTGGGTCATTTGGTAAAATAGAACATGTCTGAACTTGTCCAGAGGGGTCCGTCCAAGTTAGGGTTACTGGAATTAGCTGATGTATTTGTTAGCAGTAGCTGTTACTGAAGCTACACAAGCAGGAGGAAAAGCAGGTGGAAAAGGCAAATTCACATTTGAAGACACGCCTGGCACAAATGGAACACCCCCTGTAACACTAGTATTACTTGCAACTGGTGAAAATAATTGTCCAACATTTGGTAAAGTCAATGTAGGGCTTGACACACTAGAATTTAGGCTCGCTGCTGATGTAGTAATTAGACCCAAATTAGGTGTCACTTGAACATTAGGGCTAGCTGGAGGAAACTGAGCTGCTAATCTTGATGGGGTAACCCTTAATGGTGATTGCACAACTTGTGGAATAACAGGGGTAGTCATTTTAGCTGCTTGTTCCCTTCTAGTCCTTTTCCCTATTTTATTAGGGTCCCAACTTAAATCCCAAGAGTCAGGGTCTATATCTGGCTTAGATCTAGTAGACCTTGGCATATAATCACACAATCTTGAAAGCTTTAGGCCTATAGGCTACGAAAAGTTACTTCAAGGCTAAAATTCAGTAGCCTATACAAATCGATGAATGACGTTCATCCCAATGACATGCTAGGCATTGTTTTAAATCACCCGGCTCTGTCGTCACCTCTTTGGGTCCGGTTCACAAAGTACAGTTTATTTCACGTAGGCCAAATTTTGCACGAGTTGGAAACTTTGTTGTTCAGTGCTAGAGCCGTATCGTTTCTCGACGGCTTTGAGATAAGAATAACTCACGTCAGAACGCCTTCGGGAGAGATATTCACAGAAAATCTAGTCAACAAATGGTCCTTCTTTCAGAAAATATACAATGTCGTGACAAAACCCAATCTCGGTGGCAACAGATGTCTCGCACAGGTTATTGTTTTGGCTCAGTCCTATCTCGGTTTAAATGATATTCCGTTCGCCAACTTGAGAAAACGGATAAGAAAAATCAGGCGTGCAATTACATTGTTGCACGAAACGGCAGGGGTACAGGAATGAGTCGAGTGTGGCTTCGAAGAAATTGTCAAGTTTCAAAATGCCTTGCCAAACTTGCAACTGTGTGTGTTTCAATTTTTTCACGGATCTTTGACCCCCGTGTTTGTAGGGGAGAGAAAAGAACATTACTGCAACATCATTTTGATTGACCATCATTACGTATTTTGCAAAAAGATGCCCAAAGTGGTTGGTGAAAACTACTGGTGCCAATCATGTTTCAAACATTATTCCAACACAAATAAACACACATGCAAAAACGAATGCCAGTGCTGCCGTTTCAAAGGAGGGTTTTGCAATCGATCTGCAGTCCCAGTCGACTGCGATCAGTGTTTTCGTTCTTTTCGCGGTCAGCAATGCTACGACAAACACAAGCTAGTCGACCCCGACAGCCACAAATCCACCTGCGACCTCTACATGAAGTGCCGCGTCTGTTTCAAGCAGTTCAAATTGCCTTGCAAGGACCATCATTGCTTGAAATATAACTGCCCTATTTGCGCCCAGTGGGTTATAGCGAAAGACCACAAGTGTTACATGCCAATAAACAAGTTCTTTCAGCCCACCGTTCGTCCTAGCTACGGCTTTTACGATTGCGAAACCATGCTCGTTGACACTTATAAATTAGACGGCCGCAATCAACCCATTTACGAACATGTGGTCTTTTGCGTGGTATTTATCATCTGCTGCAAAATTTGCAAAAAGTACGAGTCTCTCGAAAGCGACTGCGAAAATTGCGGGCAGCGCTGTTTTAAATTTTTCGGCCTGAATGCAAGGGACGAATTTTGCGATTTCCTGTTCAACACTTATGGAAATCGCAAAGAATCAACCTTACCTGTTTCGCCTTCAATAGTTATGGTTTCGATTGCAATTTTATAGTGCAGTATTTATTAAAGAAAGAAGTGTGCCCAAAGGTGATTTTAAAGGGTGAACGCATTATTTCCATGAAAGCAGACAGACTCAAATTTGCCGATTTTTATCTGTTTTTTCACACTTCCCTTCGCAAGGTCACACAGGCTTTAGAACTGCCTTTGGCCAAATCGTATTTCCCACATTTATTTTCGTGCGAAGAAAATTTCGGCTACGTAGGCCCGTTCCCAAATCAACATTATTACGACGTGGAACGCATGACGCCGTCCGACCGTGCAGATTTCGAAGTGTGGTACGGCGAAATGATTTCTTCTGGCGAAGTGTTCGATTTTCGCAACACCGTAATCAAATAATGCACTTTAGATACAGAAATTCTGTTTAAGGCAGTCGTCAAGTTTGAGAAACTGCACATGGAGATCTTTAAAAATTGCGACCCCTACACGAGTTGCACGCTGCCCGGTGCAGTCGTGAAGGCCTTTCGGACCTTGCATTTGCCACAAAATTCCTTGGCGCACATCCATTACGGCTATGCTCAGAACCCCAAGAGGTATTCGAAAGTGGGCATTCGTTGGATGAAATATCTGGAACACACCAGGGGCATAAAAATCCAAAATGGCGACAGCGTTGACCTTGAGAGACAATTGCAAGGACATTACGTGGACGGTTACAGTGAATTACCAGTGCCCACTATCTTCAATTTTAATGGCTGTGCCACCCACTCCTGCGTTAAATGTTTTTCAACCAACAGGTATTTAAAGGCATTGTTTTCCGACCTTACACTGGACGAAAATTACGAGCGACAGCTTTGTTTGGAGAAGAAATTCAGGGAACTGGGTTACGTCGTGGAGACGATTTGGGAATGCGAATTCGCCAAATTATTGAAAGACGATCCACGAACAAAAGCGTTTGTTGCCTCCCTCGACATTGTCGACAGACTCAATCCGGCCCACGCCTTTCACAGCGGCAGGGTTGAGATGTGCCGTTCTTACATTGTTGCAAACGAGCGGCAGCGCATCGACTTTCTGGACTTCATCAATCTGTACGCGTGGGTCATGAGCAGCTGTTTGTTTCCCAAAGGCCATCCCACCATTATTAAAGACGTGAGGGATTGTTGCATTCAACAGTATTTCGGTCTGATTCAGTGCGAAATTCTCCCGCCCCAAAAATTAGGAATTCCTATGCTCCCGTACGTTTGAAACAAGCGCCTTTTTTCCCTCTCTGTGCAACGTGTGCCGACGAAGAAAATCTAGAGGAATGCAGGTATTCCGAGTCCAAGAGAAAATTAAAAGGTACATGGACGTCACCCGAACTGGAATTGGCCGTATCGAAAGGGTACAAAATCACGAAAATTCATGAAGTTAGAACTTTCGAAAAGGACCCAAACTTTTACCCTTTCAAGTCGTACGTAAACAGCTGTCTTAAGGTAAAACAAGAGTCGGAAGGATGGCCCATCGCGTGCGAAACCGAGACTGAGATACTGGCCTACATCCAGCGCTACGAGAGGGAGCAAGGCATTAAACTGGATTACGGTAAAATAAAAAAAATCCAGGATTGAGGCAGGTCGCGAAAGACACTTTGGTAAGTTTGTTTGGAAAACTTTGTGAAAAGAGTTCCGTGCCTTACACTTCGTTTGTCAAGGATCCACAGGCCTTCTTTTCGATCTTGACTGACTGTTCTAAAGAAATCACTCATGTCACTTTCGAAAACGGCGACAAGATTGCGAGAATACAATACCTGAACAGAGACGGTTTTTCTAGGCCTAGACCTCACAACAACATCGTTGTTGGTGCATTCATAACATCGTACGGCCGCATCAAATTGTACGAGGCCATATGCAAGGTGCAAGAGGGGGGAGGGGGGTGGGGTACTACGATACAGATTCTTTGGTCACGGTTACCGATCGCGACAAGCCCCACCCTATTACCACCGGTTACTGCCTCAGTTCCATGGCGGACGAAATCACAAAACAATTTGGCCCAACTGCATACATTGAAAAATTCTTGGGGGGGAGGGGCAAAACAGTACGCCTTTTTCGTGCGATTTACTGTAGCCGGAGTGCGTCGAACACGTTTTCAAAATCCGTGGCTTTACTTTGGATTCGTCTGCTTTGGTAAATTTGAATCCGGAAGTCTTGGAGGAAATGATTTTGGGCCGGCAAACCGAAAGGCGCATCGTCGTCACAAATCCACGCCAAATTATCAGGCAAAAAAACCGTGTCTTGTCGGTTCACAGAAATAAAAACTACAGGTTAGTTTGCAACAAAAGAATCATGTTGGAGGACTACAGTACCATCCCATACGGCTACAAGACGACATAATTTATTTGTAAAAAAAAATGTAAATAAAATGTACATAATGTAAATATGAAACCAGTCTAGTCACGATGTAAATATATAAATCAATCTAGTCATCAGTTGGCGTTTGCCGTTCAAACCATAAGGACGCAACGTGACAGCGCTCGCTGTCTATTTATTTATTTATTTTTAATTTGATCATGACTACGCAGTTGCTGCAGCTCGAGGCCCCGTTTTTCATGTTACTTTCTGCTCCGAGTCATGCAGGGAAATCAACGTGGTGTCGGCGATTGATTGAAAATGCAGACGAAATGATTGCACCGCCGCCAAATAACTTTGTGTGGTGTTATGCGATTTTTCAATCTTGGATGCACGAATTGTCGCACAAAGTACAGTTTCACAAAGGACTGTATGATTTCACAAAACTGCCACCGGGGAGCTGCACAATCGTTGATGATCTCATGGAGACTTTAAACGCAAAAGACGGGAAAATGGCCACCCAGATTTCACACCATAAATCTATAAGCGTCGTGTACATCACTCAAAATCTCTTTTTTAAAGGAGGAGCTCATGGAGATTTAAGTTTGAATGCAAATTACATCTGTCTGATGAAAAATCCTAGGGACCGTCAACAGGCCTCTATTTTGGCACGTCAGCTCTATCCTAAAAAAAACGGAATATTTCATGAAATCTTTCGAAGACGCCACACAAAATCCCTACGGTTATTTGCTGATCTGTTTAAGGCAGACGACACCCGAAAATTTACGCCTGGTGAGCAATATTTTTCCTGAAGAAAACTTTCCTCACGTTCCTGCTTAATTAACTCGACACACGAAAAAAAAAGTAACGTCATTTCGCGATGTGCGGCCACTGCGACAACAGGGTCAAAATGAAGAACATACAAAAACAAATGCCTTTTCTACAAGCTCTGGGACTAATGAACAAGAAGCAACTGAAATCCGTCGTTAAAGAGGCTTCCCCACCCCAAATTCATGCCGTATGTGAGTTATGTTTTAATCTTTTAAAATCACACATTCCGCTAACCGATTCTCAATTCAAAAAAGTAAAGAAACACAAGAAATTGATTCGTTCGTTAGCCACTAAAAACGAATCCATTAAGAAGAAGAAAAGAGTCATAAATCAGACTGGCGGACTGAGTTTTTTGTCACTTCTAATTCCCCTGTTGGCAAGTACAGTCGGTTCTTTGATTGGCAGGAATATTACGCGAAAAAAAACTGCGTAATACGTCAGCTGGCATGGAGAAATTAACGTTAGTGCCTTACGGAAACGATGTGGTCACGGGGCAGCAATCGTTCAATCCTTTTTACCGACAGACTCTTGACGTTTACGAACCGACAGTGAAAACTATAAGGACGATTCAAGTCGACATGGAAAAAGTTTTCAACGATCAGACTTTAACAGACTACGACAAGGCAACGTTTCTGACTCAATTACAGGGACGTCTCGACACGCATTTAAAACGTTACAGGGATTCCATTTCTGCACAAAC
>JAHWFP010254052.1:0-10017 GCA_023313725.1 Lithobius niger
CAACCAAGAAAATACTACCTAATTAGACAACAATGCTCTATTCAACATTCAATTGTAATTTATCTAAATACGTTTTAGCAAGAATTTATAGGGTTGGGGAGGAGAATTTGTAACTCTAAAAAGTCATTATTGAAACGTGTTAGATCCATTCCAATTAGTTCCATCAGAGTTTTCAGAGGGCGCCATGTGTTCCATCTGGTAATTTTTGCCAATTTTTCAGCCCAAATCTATAGTAAACTAAATAATAATTAAATATAAGCTAGTTTCGTTTAGGATAGTTTAGGCTGAAAACTGAGCATAAATTCCTACATAAAACTCATGGCGCCCTCTATAAATTCAGATGGAACTAATGGTAATGGATCTAGGACGTTTCAGTATGGGATCTGTCACAAATTCTCCTACCTAACCCTATCAATTCTTGGTTTTAGTATCTAATTTTGCTGCATGCCATTTCACAAGCATCAGGTTTTGACATCCACGTGCCAAATGATGAATACCGACGTGCTGAGGTGTGTAAATTACGATCATACAAAAAATCCGTGTTTGTCAGAGAACAATTTGTAAGAAGCAGGGTTCGTACATTGTCATATAAACCTAATCAAGGCCTTTTCCCCTTTTTTTTCCAGGCTCAGAAATTTCAACTGCCAGACTCAGTATTCCAATATTGATACTAAATTTATCGTTTTTTTTTAAATCCATGCTAGCAACAAAAACAGTAGAATGATGAAAAAAGAGCAAACGTCATCGGATTTGTAGCCTAAGGGGAAAATCTCTGCCGGTTCTATGCAATTTTTCCCTTCAGCTCGTAGAATGTAGACCGACACTGTGTACAAGTATTAACGCTTTTCGGGGGCTGGAAAAAGGCTAACTAAATTTCAAATTCCGGACTTTTTCAACTTTTCCAGCTTGCGTACGAACTCTGAAGAATTAGGAACACATAAGTTTTTTTTTATGTGCGATCTGGTGTTTGTTAAAAAGAGTTTTTTTTTTTCACATTCTAGTGTAATTCTAGTGTGTTTTCAGGGCGCCAAATGCAGGAGCCACTCGGTATTATGGCCGCCTTGCAGTCTGTGACGTCACTTCAGGCAAAACACCATTTTCGGAACGTGCCACCGTCTCTGACCATCAGTTTGTGTCACGTAACATACTACGTCATTTCCGACCGTTGCGTCATCTATCAGCAAATAACATAAACCAACCATCTATCGACAATTAATAACAACGTAATGTATTAGAAATCCATTCTATGGGCCATTAATAAGACAAAATAAGCAGTAACACCATCTATCGGCAATGAATAGCATAAAGTGACCAGTAATCCCATCTTCTGGCATTAGCAGTATAAAGCACGCAGTAATGCCAACTATTGACAATCAATAACATAAAGTGAGCAGTAGTGCCATCTATCGGTAAGGAACAGCATAAAGAGAGCTGTAACGACTGATTGATTTGTTACAGAGATCTAGCCAAAGTAGCCCCTGTACAACCACTCACCACATTACTAACACATCTCTCGGCCAAAGAAGCAATTATTGAAAATCAACAATGTAAAGCGACCAGTAACTATTTATCATACACGCCGATGCTTGAAGTTCTCTCTCCAGCAAAACTAAAACTATTAATTTCTCCGTTTCTATTCAATATATTTCGACCAAACTTGGCCAGATAGTAGATAGCAACTTTCCCAAACTTTACACCAACTTTTATGCAATTCCGTGCAAGAGTAAACGTATAGGAAGCCACACGTAAATTTGAAAACTGTTCACTTCTTGTTGTTGTTATTCTGGTTCTTGTTCTTCTTGGCTGACACGGTTTCAGAAAAAAACTACTTCACCTACCTAAAATCTGAAACATGATCTGAGCCAGAAATTTCCCTGGGCTTCAACCTTACAGGGACCACTTTTTCAATTGGTCGATCAATTCCGGAGTTACGGGACCCTAAACGATCATTTTGATTGTTTTACATTGTTTTAACCATTGTATTTAAGGAACAATGCCACTCAGCAAAACTCCAGATCCATTCTTCGTGCATGCAACAATCGATTGCATGCATAAACCTTTATAGCGTGACACCATAGCCGTAGATAAGATACACGGATTACAAACAAAAACGTCAAGTGTGTCGTAAAAAAGGGTTTATATGATTGAAGTTTCATTTTACTTGTTAAAATGTACACGGATAAACATTGGTGATTTTTAAATGAAATAGTCAAATGTACAATTCCGAAAATTGCATCTGTTTAAGTGCTGTTGTGCTTTACCAATCATATGCATTACGTAAAGCACAACAGCATTTAAACAGATGCAATTTTCTGAATTGTACATTTGACTATTTCAATTAAAAATCACCAATTTTTATCCGTGTACATTTTAACAAGTAAAATGAAACTTCAATCATATAACCCCCTTTTTTACGGCACACTTGACGTTTTTGTTTGTAATTTTATTTATTTATTCATTCTGCAGGAGTTTACACGGCCCGGGAGCCCCTCACTGCATCTAAAGTGCTAAACTAACTTAAAAACTACACAAAGAAAGTAACAAGCCAGCCAACAACACCCCCCAAAAATTAATTCAATTCAGACCCTTTAACCATCAAAACGACCGGTAACGAGCAGTAACTTCATCAACTGGCAACATAATAGCTCTAGTAACATCACCTATCGGCAATTAACAGATGAGGAAATTGGGGCTAGATGGTGGGAAAACAATTATCAGATCAAAATGTTATTGGTTCATAGATTATACATGTCCAGACCACAAATATTCGGTACGTTAAGTAAAGAAAAAAATCACAGGTGTTATATGTTTATGCAATGGTTCGATGAAGATCACAAAGATGGGTGTTGACGAAATATACACAGGCAGCATGAATAAATAAAATACATAAGTAATCTAACCACACATCTTCATGAACATCGCCCAAATATACACATGCAATGTATGTAAATAACAAACGAAAAAATCGTACAAAAACAAATTAATTGTCAATATCAGTCGCAGCAACCCTCCACATCTGGTAATGTACGTACGAAACATTCAGTAAGTAAAGAAATTAAAACGTGAATGTTATTCAGTGATATATAACAATACCCATTCGAAGATATTAATGACGAAAGCTAGTGAAGTACATACAAACAATATGTAAAAAAATATAAATGAAGTTGTTTATTTAAGGAATCTGATCGCACATCATCTTCATCGACATCGTGCAATTCACAAACAACATAAGTAAATAACAAAAGACACGAATCATACAAAAAAATAATAAGTCATTATCATAATTATCATGAACTTTGCTATATCTGTTTGAGTAATGACCATAAGTGAGTGTTTTAACCTAACAGGGAGAAATCCAGTGTTTCAGATCGTGAGTGCTCAGAGACAACTTATTTCAAACGTAATAGAAAGTTCTCAGGAGTGACTGTAATTTGTAACACACTCTTATTGATGCCTTTAACAACTTTCTTCCATTTATCCCCAAACAAGAGGGCACACAAGTTTGACTTGAGACAAGCAAAAGTCTCGATAGGTGTTGAGGAACATTCATCCTGCATAACTGGACAGTTCTTACATTCACTATACAAAACGTGATCGGTTGGGTAGTTGCTAGTGTCATACAAAACAATATCCATTAATGGTTCGTCTAAAAATGTCTTATTCATGTTTAAATATTTCTACAGGGTTTGTGTGTATAAGTTCGCTTTCTGATAATCATCATATTTGCTATTGACTAAGGGCGTGTTTACGCAACGACTCGCTCTTGCATTCTCGCTGCTAGATGCTAGAAATCATCTGAAATTCCAACATGGCGGCAGTTTTAGCTCAATCGACTCGCAACGATAACAGTCAATAATTCGAGTTCAAAAGCGAATAGGAAAATTTCGTCAGGAGGAATTCGTTATCTTAGTGTCACGGACTACAAGACAAAGCATTTACTCAAACGACGTCGGATTCAGCTAATCCAGGAGGCGTCGTTTCCATGGCAACAACAACTTTGCCGTTGCGATTAAATTCTAGCTACGAGAATACAAAGGCGAGTCGGTGCGTAAATACGCCCTTACACTTCACGCATCGAGAAATCTAGTCCGGTTAGAGGACGGCTGAAAACTGACTTGGTAGGTTCTGGAGTCGGTTGATGAGTGGTGAAATCACCAATAATGCCCTTCGCTGCATAGACGAAAAGCATTCGTTCATTTGTTGTTTCTTCTTACGTGAGCACGATTTCATAGACAAAATATATCAACGTTTTTTTTAGGTTTTTCAACTGTTTTTTTCTGGCTCTTACTTAAGGCACGCGATCTTTGAGAAGCTTCAGAGAACATATCCACAGAATATATTGAATTTTTGGGAACTATAACATCTTCACACGTTATTTGATTGTCTTCGAATATATAATGCTAATATAAATTAATAAATTAAATTAATCAAATTAAATCAATAAATAAATTTATCGAATAAATTGCTAATCTTGCACTTTTTTTCAAAGCTGACTTAGGCATCAGTGGGCATAAAAACTGTCATGAGTTGTTTGAATATATTGGAGCGGAAGTGAAAAGGGTTTGTTAATTTACAAACGTATGGCACTTCCGGTTGGTTTATGTTATCATTTGTCAATCGTGGCGTGTACCACCGTCTTGTAGCGTGGATTTTCTCATTATACGTAAAGTTATGATTTTTACTCTGTGTCTCTACATATGATCCCTAACTCGTAACAGAAACTTGTCTGTATAGATCCAAACTATACGCTGTTAATAACTGATAGATGGTGTTGCTGCTTGTTTTATGTCATTATCTGCTTGTATATGGTGTTACGGTTCGCTTTATGCTGTTGATTGCCGACAGGCGACGTTTGCTTGCTTTATGTTATTAATTGTCAATAGATGGTGTTATGGCTCGCTTTACGTTGTTGATTTTTAATAACTGCTCATTTTATGCTATTATTGGCCGATAGATGGCTTTACTGCAATCCTATGCTGTTCATTGTCGATGTATGGTGCTACTGCTCGCTTCGTGCTGCTATTCGCCAATAAATGGCATTATGACCGCTTTATGCTGTTCATTGGCGATATGACTTGTGGCATTACTGCCTATTTTCTGTTATTAATTGCCAATAGATGGAGTTTCTAGTTAGCTGTTGTTGTTAATTGCCGATAGATGGTGCTACTGGTTGGTTTATTTGTTGATGGATGGTGATAATGGTATGAAATTATGTTCATATGACAGATGCTACTGATGGGAGATGCCGTCATGTTCCGCAAATGACATTTTGCTGGAAGTGACATCACAGACCGGAAGTGACGTTACATACGGGAAGTTCGCCATGACACAGGAAGTAGATCCTGTGCTAGGAGCCATGAAACCACACTACCCACGTATTCTCCCAAGAGATCGTGACGTTGTTGATGATGTCAGCAATCATAGATATCAGCAACCTATTACTGCTTTCAGTATGAGGTGACAAAATTACGTTCATTACTGCAAGGCGTTAAAAAGTGATCACTGGTCGATGTTCCTTTGTTTCAGAATGCCCTACATCGTGTCAAACCCAGAATATTTACAAATCCCTGTGCAAACTTCAGAGTTTCCATTCCTTCGTCCGTGCAACACATCTGCAGATGCAGAGGAGACAGAACAAGTCTACATGGAAGGCTATGCTAATACCAGGCCAGACGAAGAATGTGGTTGTCCACTGCCTCGCCAAGAGATGATGTACGACCTCAGAATCATGATCGAGGATAAAAACATAGGAGCGACTTTTACGGTCGTCGTTTTTATGAACGCGCACATTGAGGAATTTTATCAAGTTTCCTCATACACTCTGGTGAAGCTCCTGGCTGAATTTGGCGGAAACTACAGCGCTGTTTTGGGGATGTCACTCATTTCCTCAGTGGAAATATTGGTCAACATTTACAAACTCGTCTTTCGCAGAAAGAAGAAGAAAGCAGGCAGGAATAGAATTATTTAGAGCTATTTAACAGCTCTTTAGATCACACAGCATTTATCTAAATACAAATCGTGTTTCACCCTAAAGGCTTATGAACCCAGTGCCTTTGTCCATATTCTTATATCTTAATTCGACTCAGCTTAACTTAGTTTTAATTCGACTCAGCTTAACTTAGTTTCCAGTATATGATCAAACTAAATTCTTTTAGTCCCGTTCTACCTGTTCATATTTTAATGAGTTATGCAATCTATTATAATTACTAAATTAGATAGCAAATTAGACAGCCCATAACACCATTTATTCACCGCTTTATTTCAAATTCATATTTAGAAAGCGGCCATGTTTTACGTTAATAAAAAGGTCGTTTCTGAGCATTTATTTGTGGACACGTTGTGCAGGAATATGGATGTGACCGACTATAAATATATATAATATATAATTAGATAATAATAAATATATATATATTAAATAATATATATATATATATATAATATATATAAATATATAACGTGAAGGAAGGATTTCCCCAGACAGGGGTTTGGGGAGTCTGACGGTGACAGAGCTTAAGAAAAACGTTTAACTCTTCCAAAGCCAGTAACCAGAGAAGACCAGAAACTGTTGGGGCATCCATCATTTCTGCCCCTAATGCGTTCCCGATTGGAACAACCCATAATGAGAAAAAATATCGACGACAGTCGATAATTTGTTTAAATCATTTCATGCGAGTTTCACTAGAGAGAGTAAAGTTTGGTCGCCATTTCAAGAGGATGGTCCAAGCACTCGTTAGATTTCGATCTGAAAACATTTATCAAGCAAACACAATCGTATCGTAGTGGGTGGTGAAACTCGTTCACGTGTGACCCATATACAAAACTGTTCTTTTTCCCTTCCGCATCCCATGACAGAATTCGGCAAGAATTTGGGAGAGACGGTGGCATGAAGAGGTGGGGGAGGAGGGCATTGCCTCTGCCCTTTTCGTAAAACAAGCCCTTTTTGCCCTTTTTGAAAAACAAACATGCCCTGTTTTGGCTTTCTGAACCGATAAAGGCTAATGCTGCAGCCAGAGAAAGGGCCTAGAGGCCTAAAAAGGGCAAAAAAGAAGCACAGGAAAAGGGAAGAAGGGGCATAAAAGGGCAAAAAAGAAAAACAAGCTTAAAGAAGGATAAAAAAAAGACTGGCGAGCAAAAAAAAAAAGGTTTCCAGAACAAAAAAAAACCTCACCGGGCCCTTTTACAAATGTTGCCACTACCCTCTCGGTGGTCTGTGTACGCTACTGGGATGAGATGCAGAAATGCACGGTTTGTAGCTAAAAACAGTTATGACCAATTGCATTACACTTCCTGACCATATCTGTACGAAAGACATTTCTAAAACCATTTATGGAAAGATCTGTGAGCATTTAACACAATACAATAAAACTAAACAGGATTTTTTAATACCATGAAATAAACGTTTTGTTTTAATCCCTGTGGGTTGGTGACCCAATGAGTGGACGCATCGTGGTGGTATCCCGTCAAAACAGCGTGAAAATAACGGTGCGCGACAAAACAGCGACGTCATAACAGCGCAGCGCACGACACATCAGCGCGCGGCAAAACGGCGTGACGACACAACAGCTCGCCGATTAAATAGCTTCCGTAAAACAGCGTGCGACAAAACAGCGCAAAGGTTGCTTAAAGACAATATTGCGTTCCGAGAATTGTCAGTGCTCCTCCCAGATCAAAGTACACGGCTAGTATTCCACAATATGCACACTCAACTAAAACCAATTGTTATGTGCCGATGGGGGGGGGGGGGGGGCGCAGGAGAAAAAATGGGTTGCTTTCTGTCGCTTCTTCTGTCTTCCTCAGTTAGGCAGGCCAAAAATATGGCCAAAAAAGTTACGTTTAATTCAAGCTGCAGCTAAGAAGACAATAAAACAATACAGACAATAAGACAGCCAATAAAAATAGGGAAATATAAAAAAAAAGTAAATACAAATATAGTTGAACGTTATAAAAATGTGGAATTGATGCGCGAATGCCTTCGTGGCATTGCCCACAACTTTCAGCTCCAACTCTGATTTGATTTTTATCCAGTGTGTTAGTTTTGCTTACTTTTATTGATGTCTTAATTTTTTCCCCTGTTCACTCCATTCATTTCGCCTAGCTATGTTTTGTACCAGTAATTTTTCAGTAGCTGTTCGGCTGTGCAATGTAATGTTGGCCAAACTTTTTACTTCAAAATTGGTATGCAGGGTGGTCAATAAAAATGTAGACGATGAAGAAAAATCGTAAATTTTTTATTAACTGATATTTTCATATTCTTCAGGTGTGTTAAGAAAGCTTCAAATTTTGTTTCAGCAGTGTTGATTTCACTCTCGCCTAATTCCAAAGATGGCGGTTCAATGTACAATTCAACATCGTATTTTCATTGCTGTTAAAATGTTGCAACAACGCAATATGCAACAGAGTGTTGCATAAGTTTCATAAACAATTTTAAAATTTCTTTGCTCCAACACGATCTACAATACTGCAGATGTTAAATAAATTTAGGGAAACTGGAACTATTTTGAACCAAAATAGAGAACATTCAGGTAGTCCAGTGACAGTTCGTATGCCGGTGGTGAGAAGTCCTTGAATATCTTGATGACGTTCGTGGACTTTTCACACACTTTCACGCAACCTCTCCACATCCACTGACGTCATCAAGACGGCGCTATCTAGCTCTCAACAATAAAAGAACGTCACCCCGCTAACAATGCTAATGAAGAACCTAACCTTTTCCCTGACAACGTTCCAGGGACTTTCAGAAACAGATAAACGACGACGTTTAAGCGTTTGTCGCTTATGTGACAACGACGATTTTAATTCGGAGAATGTGCTTATTCTTTTTTCTTTTTTTGTGGGGTCACCTAAAGAAAAAAAGTCTTCAAACTTAACCCTGAATCTAGTCACAAACTCAAGCATTCATAGAGATATTTGGACTGTAGCACATTCTTTGGCATAGCAAAATGGATTCAATTTAGGGAGCTCAATTTCGGCATGCATTTACTTCGTCGAATTAAAATCAGCGTCATGTCAACAAAATTTCAAGTTTTCTTAACACATCTGACTTACCAGAACATGAATATCTCAACTACTAAAGTATTTATGACGTTTCTTTATCGGCTGCCCAGAACATCCCGTTTTAAAACAACTTTTTGCCTAAGTTTTCCGTTTGCCCAAATAAGTAAGACAGAACAGCGCCCTCAAGCAACAAATTAGTCGTCTCCACCTCCCCCCCTCATCAGCACATAAAAAATGGTCGCAGTTTGTGGAAATTGTGGAGCACTAACTTTGTACGCTGATCTGAAGAGAGCATTGGCAATGTTCGTAACGTCATCTTTTTTTAAATAATGTTTTGCGCTGTTTTGTCGCACGCTGGTTTATCCCAAGCTATTTTGTCGTCCAGCTGTTATGTGGTTGCGCTGTTTTGTAGCGCACCGGTATTTCCGCGCTGTTTTGACGTGGACAAAACCCATCGAGGTAGACAAATGATAAAACTCGAAAGTAATGTTTGTAAAGTTAACCGTTCATTAAATTCTATCCTTGAAGGCACATTCGGCCTGCCTTATAACTGCCACGCGCAAATCGCCTCGGCGCCTGCTACCATCACCAAGGTCAACTGAAAGCGAGGAACGCAGCTACTATCTCAGTTGGATTTGGGAATAGTATACGAAACGGCTTCAAGTTAAAAATTGTGTCGTCACAAACCGGAATGATTTTCGTATTTTAACATCACAGTTTACATTTTTTTAGGCTAGTATATTATAATTTTTCTTCGGCGATCTATTGGCATTATTAATAATAATTTTTACCGCATTAGTCTTTTAGATTTTTAATCTCATAGTAATTATTAGCAAACGAGTAAAATTAATACACGCACACAAACAGATGAAACTTCAAGGTCATTGTAGGCGCACAAAGGATCACATACGTTTAGGATACAGTAAATGTGGTTCCCCAATATTCAACAGAAAATCTCCTAGACTAACGGATTTTTATACCACGGCTGTGACGTCACGCTAACTCAACGCCATGCTAAATTTC
>JAHWFP010254083.1:0-28573 GCA_023313725.1 Lithobius niger
ATAAGTCCAAAAGGCAACGTAAATAGGTTTGCATCTGTATTTAGTTAATACGTTTTATTGTTGAAATTTGGATTTTAGCACCACTGCTTAAAATTCTTGAAAGTCTCTGCTGCCCTCGAAATATCGGCGAGTCTATTTCCGACATTGCTACCCTTGAAGAATTTGACACATTTATTGAGCTTAATTTTCACGAGGCACAGGGGTTCTAAAATATTTTACTATGCACAATATTAGCTTCCGATGAAAACATCATCTGTGCAAACATACATTAATTGATTAAATCAGTTTACTCAACACAATTTGCAATACCAAACTAAAATAGCACACACACACATCCTACAAGTGCTAATTCTCGTGTATGGTCGGAGGGTTGCAGAAAAAGATTAAAAAAACGAGCTAATTCTTTTACCTGCAAAAACCACAATTTGACTCCAATTTTAGATCACTAACAATATAAAATTATATACAACATATTAATGAAAAAGGAAGTAAAACAACATTCAGTATGAAGAGAGATGATTCATACAAATCTGACTTCAAAGAAAACTAACAAAATATCACTGGGCATCCAAGGACAGCACTCATTTTGAACTAATTAAGGGAAAATGAACTCATTTTCCCTTAATTAGATTACTTTTCCACTGCCCGTACTGTTTGCAGAAATACACATTTTTTTTTTGTTTTTTGTTTTTTTAATTTTGACGAGCCTTATGTAAGCCGAAGCAATTAATGCTTGTATGGCCGAACTGGCTCAATTTTAAACATTACCAGATTTTTTTAGAGAAGAAGAAATCTGGTAAATGGAGGTGCCAGCCCGGGGATTCGACCCGGGAAACTACCGATCATCGTCGGGGCCGAAAGATTGTCCAGAATTAGCCAGAATACATCCCGTAGCCGCTGAAGGAGCATGGTAGCCTCTCACGCTACCCTAGCCGGCAGTCCTGGTGGGGACTTTGCTAAGGTCTCCTTTCCAGGGGTTCGACCAGATCCGCAAACCTCCAGGAACGATAAGTTAAGTACAGCATAGAAAAGACGCTTTATTATTTTTTATCAGTTTCCTTGCCCGAATTTCAACAGGGTCGATATTTTAACTGGGAAACTATTTTTAAAGCACTAGGTTCAAGAGAAGAGTTAATTTTACTCAGTTTCCGGGCATCAAAGGACAGCAATGTCTGAATTAACTCATTTTCTCTTAACCTGAGTCACGACGACTCAGATTTTGGAATGTCGACGTATGTGCATTAGCCACGCAGCTAATACACACGTGGAAAAACAAAGAAAAATTGGAAAATTATTCAGTTACTTAAACAATGTGAGTATTACTCCATTTTAAGTAATTACTAAAATAAGAACAATTTAATTAATTACTAAATAACAATTTAAGTAATTACTTAAGTAACAAGTTAAGTATTTACTCCAATTTAATTGTTTTATTACTTAAACAATTTTATTGGATGAAATGTTCCTTTTGAAAATGTAGAAAAATTAGTTTGTATTTAGAGCCTTAAAAATTGTCTGTGTAAAAATATTCAGCCATAAATACTCCATTAGCCGCGTAAAACAAGTCCTTGATACTTTACTTATATTTAATTCAATCTGACTATTTGTCTGAGAGCGTGTTTGTTCTGTTTGAAATATTATTCTGATTTGATTAAATCATGCACACGCAAAGGGATCATGGTGCATGAAAAAAACTCGTTTGAATATGAAATTCCTTCCTCAAACATTTTCGAACACATCTGGGTTTTATTCCTATTGTTCATCCCAATTGTTAGTAGCATCGGTAAAACAGCAGAAATAAAGGATCCTATTGTGAAAGTGTAATCACTCCCCAGAATGCATCTGCATGCGTTACCTCCTCCCCTTGCTGTAGTCTCTGACAACTATATGAGGTTGCCCGTCTCAATACGATGCCTTAACACCCGGACGTGTCAACCTACAACGGAGCTATTACGAGCTATTAAAGGCACTGTTGCGGATGGCACTCGGTGTGTCGCCGCAGTCGCCGTGAGGAGGTGGTGTTGGCCCGTTTGCGCATTGGTCACACTCGACTTACTCACTGTTTCCTTTTGCGGGGGGTTGACCCTCCTGAATGTTATTGGTGTCGGCGGCCACTTACGGTTCGGCACTTCCTTGTTGATTGTTGCCATCTTGATGGTTTTCGTCGTCGTTTCCATCTTCCGCATGACATTGTGCGTCAATTGGGCGATACGTCTGTCCTCCTGTCCGGTGTTTTTCAATTTTTGCAGGAGGTACAGATGTATGAGAAGATTTAGATTAGGGGTTTGAATAATATCTCTGTAATGTGTGGTGCAGTGGCAACCCGGACCACTGCACTGTGACTGAGGTTGGCGATAATGACCAAGCTGTTGACACGCCATTAAGCCTCATCTTCCCCTCCCCCCCTACAACGGAAAACACATGTATCGTAACACTTCTCGCTTAGCCGATTATTGTGACTTGGAAAAATCAATTAAGTGCCTTAGTAGGAATAAAGTACTGTTTGCGTTACCTGTGTTTCTAAGAATTTGTCTCCTTACCTTTGTCGTAATGCTGTCGGCAGCTCCCGTTATAGCAAATATGCGGTATGAGTGAATCACTAAAGTCAATGCATACATTATGTTTTTTGTATTAAGATCAGGTTGACTGAGAACCCAATATAACCCTAAACAGATTAGAAAAGCAAGGCGGCCAAGTTGTGCTGTAATCAACAACGAAAATGTATCTTGGATAGAATCTGCTAGTTGGTGCAGCCGGTCATAACATATTCGGAAATTGTCCAGGAGACCATTTTGGAAATATGTAGGATGAATGACGGTATCCTTCAAGTGAGCATTGACTGACGAAAATATATCCGAGCACAAATTAGCCATAGCAATGAAAAAAATGATGACAAACATTTCATGTGCATATAGAAAAGCCATATAGGTTACCTCGAAGATTTTTTGAGGGACTTCAACTTGGCTCGTTATGAAAGTTTCAGATGTCTCTGCCCAAACCCAACACCCTAAGACAAACTGAAGAATGATTTCAATCCAGAGAAGTTTCTGATTTTGAATTCTTCCAGCCAGTTTTTCTGCAACGGTTAACAGTTTTACCGTTTCCTGAAATTCCTCTGTTTTGAAAATGCAAATCATTGTCGTCATGACCAAAAATGTCATAGGAATAAGAATTGAAGCACAGTGTGCAGACCCAGCTGGGGTATTTAGGAAAGGTATTGTTAAGGTGATCTTGATTTTTTTGACAATCATGTACGTTATGAACATTTTCATTATTGCGATATAAGCAATGCACATCCTGTGGTGTTTTCCATTTTTATTTCGAAAATTCCGACAAAAATCCCATGATAAAAGTCCCAGAACTTGCCCTAAAACAATCATAGGCTTACACAATTGGTAAGTAATGGATCGATACAGATTCATTTTAGAAGTAAACTTGTTTGACACCGGTTTAGGCACTAATCTGTAATGCAATGTGGCTGGAGGAGGAGTAATGAATGTGTCTTAGGGATCCAATGTGTCAGAAGGCTATCAACCTGCAAAGTATAATATTATACCTGTATCAATAGCTCTCTTTTGAAGGAAAATCCTCAGATTACTCTATTTATTCTTCAACAGCAATAATATAATAATTTTGAGGAAACATACGGTTTGAATAAGTGTGCGGCGTATCTTGAGTCTTGGAAGTATTTTGTGAGCGGCTACGTCTTCCTGGAGGGAGCAGCTTTAATCGATGGCCGCCATTGTTTTTGTAATTATTTTGGATATCAACAAGGCACTCTGCTATCAAAAACGTACAATCGATTATCTGTGTTCGTTCTGCAGTGAACTCAGGATAGGCCGCGCACACTCTAGGAATGCATGATAAGGGACAAGTTCTAGTCTAGTCAAGTTTAACTTTGGGCTCAAACAATAGATTCTGACTGTGGATCGCACCTGGGTTCTGAAATATTGGATTCTAGTTTGAGTTCTGATATTAGCCAAAAACTGGAATGATTCAACTATTTCGCGTTTTTCTGCATGAAGTATTACAAAACTATTATTGGCACAGAAAAAAAAAACACCTGGACAGTTTCAGAATCTTTTGCTTTAATCATGAACTATTCACAAAAATGCAATTGTTTAGGGGGTGTTGATCACAGATGTCAAAATCTAGCCAGATTAACCTGCAGGTATGAAGCATACGTTGGAAATATTATCAAACAATTAGGACAAGGAGAGGTTAATAAGCTTGTGTAATTTAACAGGGTACTTTAGACGTTTTTTTTGCTTTAAGCTTCAACTTGGACGTGGACTCGAGATTGAACCACTACATCTTACTCGGGTGAGTTTAACTTGAAGTGAAATTATTGAGCACCAACACCACCAGTTACGTATTTATCGTCCAGACCAGTATGGATCTGCCCTGAAATACAATATAGCGGATAAATAGTATTTCCACGAATTTTCGGCATTTAAATGTGGGCCTCGTCAAATACTATGAAAGAATATCACAAATATGGGGAAATCAAATGCGTATGTTGATTCTGGTTTGGTGAAATAACAAAAAATTCCATCGTATTTCATAAACAAGGAACGAGCTGACGTTCCCAAACAATGTGTCTAAGTGTTTTGGAATGTTATTCACGCCAGATTGTGCGCTGTTCGTTTTTAGTTTTTTTGGCTGGACCACACAAACGAGCACGTGTGTGCGTTACATACAAGTTGCTGTTAGGCAGCCATTGGTAGTGGCATGGTTGTCCATTGTAGTGCCGACGAGCGAATGTCCCATTAAATAACTAGGTCACACTTTCTCTCAACCCAAATAATACAAACCTAAACAGTCAGTACAAGTGTGATGACACATTAACGTCATATGTATTGTGCATCACGGATGAGAATTTCTTGAAAGTCACTGCTGCAAGTTTTTCGATATGATTTCCAATGATCTCCAGGGTGATTTCGACATGAGAATAACAGCAGTAACCATTAAGGACCAACGCATGTACCTTGCAAACCTTGCTTGTCTTATATTAAAGAGTGTGCTTCTAAGCATACTGTTGTTAAAATTATCGACACGGTGATTGTTAGTCCTTTAGAGAATCCACATGTTAAAGGTAGACATTGAAAATCGTTTAGTGATAAAATATATGTTTGTCTACACATACGAACCTGGCTGCACAAATTGATTGCAAACATCAATTTAACTAGCGGTTTAATAAAACTGAATGCAGATAGGTTAAACTCAACCGATTGAGTTTGTAAATAACGTGAAGCGTATGTGGGTTAGGCCATGCCCTAAATCATACCTAAGAATCAATTGGGGAAATGCAGAACAGGATTTCCTGTGTGCAACCCTTTTATTGGCTTTAAGAGAAAGTGACGTCTTAACAAGAATAAGTGAGTAGGCATTGGTGACCAAAGCACCAACTAACGAATGCTGTTAACATGTAGTTGCAGAGCAAACGCTAGGATGGAGCGCATAAAATGAATTTTTTTTATTTCAAATCTGTAGGGTTTGAAAATGTTGCTCCTTGGCTTCCTTATTAACCCCTTTAAAGGAAAAAAAATTGAGGTGCACCAAAAAGTTCAAAGTTGAAGAATATACTAAAATAAAACAGCTGAAAAATTGTAACCCAAGTTGGATATTTATTTTAAATTGGCAGGCAACCCAAAAGTGGTGCATTGATATTTATCTGCGATTACATTTGAACCAATCCAGCATCCCCCTGGGCACCCCTTTGCCTCCCCGGAGGTCCCAAGGGTGCCCCAAGGGGTGCAAAGTTACCGAATTTTTTCAAAAATCTGCACTTTTCCCTACGTTAAATCCAATTAAATCCAGTTAAATCCAATTAAATCCAGTGGGACATCCAATTACATCAGACGGTTTTCCGCAGGTTGGTGCAAATTTAAGAGCTCAAGCTGTAGTCTGACTTTACCCCCTAACAAAAAGATGGGTCAAGTCACGTGCCATAAGAGTATGGTGATTCCAAATACACTTATCGATTGACACAAATGAAAAGTACTTAATCGACATAAAAGTTTGCGGAGAAGTGAATTTGTGTGACAATCTTTTTATTTATACTGATGTTCAGTCTGGCAATTTTGGGTAGCAGACCAGAAATGCTGAATCTAGCATTAGGTACTCTGGTACAAGTAGAGACAATGAAGTCGTGGATTGCAAAAACGATCCAATTTGGAAACTCAACGACAATGCAGCAAAGTGGTGTCAGGTTTAAAGTACCCTAAATGTAAGCGTAATAAGTCAGAGGTGAAGTGTTTAAGCTGCTTGATAGATAAGGATGGTATGCCTAGCCGACCAGAGCTTTTCGATGCTATAAGATTGGCAACTTAGCCGAGAAATGTTCCTGAATTAAACTCTTATTTAGAAATCCTAAATAAGACTTTAACTCAGGAACAGTTCTCGGCTCTGTTGCCAGCCTTTTATCATATAAAATCTAAGGTAAGCTGGTCATGCTGTCCATGTTTATCACGAAGCTTAAATACTTCACCTCTGACTGATAAACCTTACATTTATGTTTTTTTTTGCCGTGATGAAATTTACCTGCAGACCGGAGTATGCATTTTATAATGTAGTGAGAATGTCATCATAGAAGGGTTGAGGCGTAGGATGCCACGTACGTCGTGTACCATACATTTACAAAACATTCCTGGAGAACTAGCTAGGCCTAGGGGTACACTTTGTCATTCGAATAAGCTTTTACTAGTATTAATAGTTTTAATACATGGTTTGAACCATCATTGAGTTGCATCTGTAAGAAAGTTTACGATCTATGAGTGAGAATTTATTGATTCCAGCCAATATACTAAAATTGTCTTATTTCCTACGAATAGGAAGTATTTCATTTCTTGTTCTGGATGAACAATACTGTATTCCCCTGCTATTCAAAGCTTACCGTTGGCTTGGAAACAAGTACAATGGTAGAAAACCTAAAGCTACAATTTACCATAAATAAAGAAGAAATCACAAGGGAAAGGATTAACGAAGCAAGCAGGTTGCATTAAAGACTGGCCTTGTGAGGATATACGATACACTAATCTGAGAAAGAAAGAAAAGCCATCTGCCTCGACAGGGACTCGAACCCAGGACTTCCCGTTTACTAGCCGGGCGCTCAAGCACTGCGCTAACGGGTGCTCTTAAGACTTTTACTTTTACTTTTACTTTGTGATTTCTTCTTTATTTACTACTTACATTATTTGTAGTGTGAAGTCCAAGAAACAATTGTTGCTTTCCCTCCTTGTATGTATGTTTGTGACCTCTAGGTCACCACTGAGAAAGATTGAACAGCTACTTAGCTCGACTGGAGCCTGTAGCCAGAACCCGCCCCGGTAGCGCAATGCTTAGGGCGCCCGGCTAGTAAACGGGAAGTCCTGGGTTCAAGTTCCAGTCGGGGCAGTTGGCTTTTCTTGATTTCTCAGATTAGTGTATCGTGTATCCTCACAAGGCCAGTCTTTAATGCAGAAGGCTTGCTTCGTTTACAGAATATCAGTTTCAAAATCTCTTCTCACTCCAGACGGCAATCTCTGTAAGAACTTTTCAAAATTAGCTTTAGCGTCGGGTTTGACCGATTTAATGGCCTTATTGTCTTGGAAGGTGCCTGGTTTGAACAAGTCAGGTAAGATTTGAAAGACATCACCACCTGACAAATTCCCCCTAAGAGTCTTCTACAGTAAAGAATTTATTCGGACTGATATCAAAGTTTTGGACCAATCCTTTCCCGAACAGGGATGGCTGATTACCAGGTGCAACAAAAGCACTCAGCTCCTCACTTTGACTGTTCTAGTTTACATTTGACCTATCTATTCTACCTATGTAGAAGTCTGCGGCCGTGCAGTGCTCTCGTCAGATCCCCGAAGTTAAGCAGGGCTGGATTGATACTTGGGTGGGTGACCGCCTGGGAATCTGGCTGTTGCAGACATAGGGCCTTAGGGCTTCGGGCAGATGACCAGGAGTGGTTAATGCTCATTAAACCCTTTTTTTTGACCTATCTATTTTTTTTCTGAGCTTGGTGGTAGTGGTTCCCCTACCCTTTTGCCATTTGCCCATTTATTTAATTATTTATTTATCTATTTATTTATTTATTTACTTATTTAATGGTGTCAAAGGCTTCACTATCCAAGACATACGCATAATGGGAATATAGTTTAACTTTCGGTTAGAAATAATAAGTCCTGAACCAGCTAATGGTGATAATGGTCGAATCGTACCCTGAATCAACTTCTAAAGGTAATTTAGGACCATTATGGATGCAGAAAAATAACCATTTATTACTATTAGTATTTGTACATTTCATGGTATTCAATTTCGTCACTCCCATAACTTATGGCATCCAAGTAAGACTGTTCAGAATTTTCTAAGACTAAGTTTGCCTTTCTAAAGTATTGATGTTTTTTAGCCCATGTGGTAGAGAAAAACTTTTTAGGTTTAGGACCCATGGGAGGTACACTGTTCTGGGCAGGCTTTCCCGACTTCCAAACAAGTCTGTGGGACCCCACGGACCCGCCAACTCCACATATTTGTAACTTGTACTTGCAATGTGAGCGCACGTACTTGTGATAGCCGCCACAATAGCAAATTATATCTTTTTAGACTTACAGTATCATTCCTCAAGTTTTAAGGAAGAGTAAGTACCTTGGAATCCTGCCACATTAAATTCACCCCTCTCAAATGTGAGAGCTACTCCACAGGCATTTTCGAACGTACACTTGTTTGGTACCATCAATATCAGCTCCCACTGCATCTGTACATTTTTCAGATCTGCAATGATCCACAAGCCCAATATATATAGTAGTACATCAGAGAGGACACCAACTTTTGATACCTGACAAAAAGCGGCAGAGCAAAATTGGTTTGATGAAGAGACTGATTCTATGGAACTTGCACAACCTGGATTAGTTGGAAATCCGGAAATCTCCTGTACTGAAGTAAAGATTCCATTCAGCTTTGGAGAAGCTCGTCATTTGCCAGAAGAGAAGGGTGAAAGAAGGATGATCAACAAGGAGATGGGTGCTCTGAAGAACAGGAGTGCATACACCTTAGTTCATAATCCAGAAGACAAGAAGACCGTAGGGTTAAAATGGGTTCACACATTGAAGCAGGACTCAACAAGGAAACCCGCCCGATTCTGAGAAAGACTCGTCGCTGAGGGTAACACATAACAATAAGGTTTTAACTACTTTGAAACATACTCACCAGCTGTTTCATTCACGTTGAACACACAAGTGAACACACATGAATCAGCAAACAAATATTTTGCTGATTGCATGTTGCAAACGTGTGAGTTGCCATTTAGCCATCAAGTGTGCCTATTTGTACGGTACATTACAAGAAGAGATTTACCTGCAACCAGTATCTGGATACCAGCAAAGAGGTAACATAGCCTGGAGAATGCACAAAGCTCTTTTGCACAAAGCTCTTTATGGTTTAAACCAGTCGGGACGAAAGTGGTTCGAAGACCTAGATGTGCCATTTGCGAATCTGGGAATTCGGCAAGATGAATATAATGCAACCAACTGCATTTATATTTACAAGCATCGATCTGCCAGCTTAGTGTATGTTGGTTACTTGCCCATTTTTGCAAGATATAACAAAACATTGTTGTAACAGAGTTCATCGATATTTTCGAAGGAAAATATGAGGTTAAAAACTTAGGAGCGCTAAAAAGGTTCCTAGGGGCAGGGGTTGAGAAGAAGAATGGATGTTGGACACTAACCCTTAGGAGCAACTACATAGAGTGTCTGACACGTCACTTCAGATTAGGAAACTAAAGATGAGTGACAGTGCCCCTTGTTGCAAGAGAGGTTTTAACTGCACGCAAGAATCCAGGAATTAGAAAGATTGAATTGACGGAGTATAACTCTCATAGAAACCATTATGTTTGAAGCTCACGGACCGGACTGGACATTTTGTTTTCCCTCATTGCTTTGTCGTAATTCAATACCAACCCAGATCGGATCACTGTAGGATGGTACAACATATTCTCAACGTATTCTCAAACACGACGGAAGACTTTGGCATTCGATGGAAACCCACAGCAAGAGTTCCCACTTTCAGAATCTTTATAGACAGAAAATCAATGATAGGTTATGTAGGATTTCCGTCAGGAAGGTCATTCATGCGAACAGTGGAGAAACCAGTGTTGCATTGCGCTATCCACAATGGCGGCTGAGCATAAAGGGGTATGTGTTGTTGTGAATATCCCTAACTGCCAACTTATGCCCCCATTCTATGCCCTGATTATCTGTTGTAGCTTTCTGGGAATTCCACTCTGCACAAACTAAAGTCGTGCGTTTATGGCCCAACCCATAACAGTGGTTCTAAACCTATGCAAACAAACGTGTTATGGGACAAGTTGATGACATAAAGAAAAATTGGGAACTAAGCCATCAGCGAAAATTGGCCAATAGAATAACGTCGTACAATAAACCGCCTTTCTGCACTTACATTTTATTCAGATGATGTAACACAGATTCGAACCAGAGAACCTGTACATCACCGTATCGCTCACACGCCGCTTTTATTGATATGTACACTTGTCCACTGGCACTACCACGACTCGTTATTCAGCTCACAACAGTTACCAGGACTCCATTCGACCAAATATGCTCGGTCATAGGCAATGAAGAGGGGATACAAACAATAAGGCTCAAAGAGAGACACATAAATCACTCTAAAAAGTATAACAGGATTTTCGATATATAGTGGCGGATACAGGGAGTTACACATTAGATGGCGATGACATCAGTGGTATTGAAATTGTGAGAAGGATAAATAAGAATGATATCCATGAAATATTTCCCCACGAAAAATTCTATTTTTTTTACCAAATCTCTTTTTAATAGTATTTTACCAGAGGACAATTCTTTTGTAAAGTAGAAGTGTTGTGGTAACAACCAATTTAGGATGCACAAAAAAATATATTGTGTAAACGTAAAAGGGTAATTATTGCAAACGGTGATTTCGAACAGTGACAGAGTTTGATGGTACTTGAAAGAGCAAGTTTGTGCTTTCGACGTCGTTTCGTAAAAACACTAAAACGTAGCTAAAAAAAACGTCATTGCACCTGATACTCTCAAATAAAATGTAAGGGACCTACTTGATCCTTAAATTTCTGAACTTGTATACACCCGGGAAAAGACGGCAGATTCACCAAGTAGTAAATTTATGAACAGGTATGGAGTGTTATGTAGTTTGCATCATACCACATGCAGTCGATTGTGGCTTCTTCTTTACTACGCTATTTGTCAAATTTAAAATTTTGATATTAATTCTAATTTGCTTTTGAATTATGTTACATATTGCTGCACATAGTGTGAGTTGCTCCAAAGGATTAATTTATTACATCCTCAGATGGTGATAGAAATTTAAAGGAGTGTCTCTATACTTAAAAGGCACCGCTCACCGTTTTAGCTAAACGCTGCCAACAATTTCCTAGCCGTCCTTGCAAATGGTACAAAATCAAAGAAAAACACTGCATTTTCATCTAGCTTCATCTTCAAACTCCGTTCAATGTAAACTTACAAATGTAAATTTGGGGAAAAACAAACCTGTTGTAACTTGAAAATTTGTTTGCTGTGGTTTAAAAAGAAACTAGAATTTCTCCAATAGTTCCGAATGCAAACGGTACGTTATAAGGTAATCCTAGTGGAGTCGCTCGTCACTCGCTCATTCCGTGTCGTCCTGCTACGCTCGAGAAGTTTTCATCCTGCAACTCTTGTGCTGCTGACAGACATTCCACTTCTAAAACGATGAAGCAAATGGTCAGAGTGCAGTACGCGTTCTTCGTAACGCTTCACTGCATAAACAAATGATAACCATAAATCAATACAACATTCTAGCTATTCGAGAGCTACGTGCCTGTCCATCCATGCTTTCAGTAATTTCTTTGATTCCAAGAGCATTGCAAAATCACGTACTGATTATTTTGACGCAAACTAATTGTAATTATTGCTCACAGTTCGTCTATCACATTCCTAAGCGTGCATGTATTTCATCTATATCATTCAAAGCATAAGGTTTGTTTGTTTGCACATTTGTACTTCTTCCTCTCCAGAAGAAATCCCCTATGAATGTGAGAGATGAGAGATTGAGAGAGAGCAAAGCAAGACGGATATTTAAAAAGTTTACTTTACGTGGAAATCGCTTGCTCTGCTTGCTCAATCCACGCACTACCGTGATTCAGAAACACCAATGTTTGACACCCTTTTAAAACCAGGTTTCCATGCATCAAGTCAGTTGATACAAAACCAATTTTAATATCTATATGTGTTACGTTGCAAAATACGTCGTCCATTTAGATTTTTTTTGCAAGCATCATTCTCCAGATCATTTCAGTGCGTGACTAAAGCTTCAAGACGATCAATGATTCTGTAATTTCTATGTACTAATTATTTCCACGCAAACTAATTGCAAATGTAGCTCACAGTTCGTTCGTCACATTCCTCAGCATATCTACAATTCACCTACCTCAATCCAAACATACGATTTGTTTGTTTGCGTGTTTGTACGTCTTCTCCTCCAGAAGTAATCACCTACGAAGGTGTGAGATGAAAGATTGATAGAGCAAAGCGGATACACATTGAAAAGGTTTACTTTACGTGGAAATCGCTCGCTTTGCTCGTTCAATCCAAGCACCTCCGTGCTTCAGAAAAACGAATGTTTGACACCGTTTTAAAACCAAATCTATTGTTTTGATATTTCCATGCATCAAGTCACTTGATACAAAACCAATTTCATGATCTATATGTGGTGTGTTGCAAAATACGTCGTCCTGTTAGGTTATTTTTCCGTGCATCCTTTTCCAGATCATCTCTCTTTGCTCGAGGAGGTTTTCATGAACAAACTATGACGTCATGAACAAACATCATGTGGGTTTAAAAAAAACGTTGACGTTATTTTTTCAGGGTTTTTCGCGTTTTCGACGGTCATTATATCAAGTTACAGCGGTGAAAATAGGCCTACACTGAGCGCAATTTAAGTATCTTTCGTTTGGTCCTACTCCCATCTTTGTAGCTGCTTTGGTTCCAGAGGAGTAGTGGTACAAAAAAACACACACGCACACACATCATACATTTTTAATTATGTTGATTTGTGCAGGTAAAAAACTATGTTGTTTTTGCATGATGACTATTTTGCATTCGTTTTATTGAAATTAGATTAGAAACAATTGAGGCACACAACTCCTAATTTTATACCACAGAAACCATTAGAACTGCCGCTCCCATCTTAACAATATCCCATTCCCATCTTGCTATTTTGGCCAAAAAGGGGAAGTAATTCAATGACGAACCCTCTTTTTATTATTTAAAAATAAAGAAAAGGTGGATGTTTGTTCAAGTTGAAAGGCATTTGAACTCGTTAATACTCATTAATACTCAAGATTTCAATACTCCTTTTACCTCGATCTTTCGTTTGAACCTGTAATACTTTACCAAAATTTTGACAGGAAGTGCACATCGAATGGGCACTAAGCCATCCAACTTGTTCAGTTAGCGTTCTTCCCAGATTTTACAACGGCTGTCTTTGCAACAACCATAGTGGTCATGTGATACGTATCAAATGTTACAATTTGTGAACGATATGTCAGCATCATAATTTCTTTAAAAAAAAAAGAATATCATCTAAAGTTTAAATCGTTTTCTTCAATCGCTTCATGGTAATTCTTATTCCGAAATCTTCTACTCGTAAAAGGACTTTTCTTCTTGAAGATTTCTAAGGAGTTAATATGGCTATCAACAATTATAACTATTCAGATAATTTCCTGACGCGTACCTTTCATTTTCTAATAGGTAATGCAAAACCTTTCTCCGGTTGTCCACCGTATCGTAATTTCTTTCATCATTTAGCACTCCATGTAGATTTCCCTGTCCTTGTCTCAACGGTTGCGCCTATGTTGGTGTGTTGTGGGTTGGCGTCTATCCTGTGGCTTGGGGAGTCCTCCTTTTGTCGTCTTTGGGTTGTATCCTGTTCGTATTCTTTTTTAAAGTGTCTTTGTATTTTGTAATTATGGCCTATTAAAAGTGTTATTGGACATTCTCTTTTACTTCTTGTACTTCTGATTCAGTCCTTAGCCAATTATAATGTCGATGTTACGTTTATAAAAAAGAAGTGATTCTGAGACAAAGAGGATGTGACGTAATAAATTTAATATGTATGAAAAGTGGCGACAGATTCACAACAGAAAACAGGTGATCGATAATGATGTAAGATTTGGAGCTGCGTACGAATTCTATTAAGTTTACAACTCCACACTATATATTTATCGAGTTTTAAGTTAGTTTTTTACATTGAATAACATCAATTTACGAGCCTACACTTGTGTAACAGATGTGCTGTAAGTCCTTGCTGTACAATCTATCCTATCCATCCTGTATTTTAAATGCTCGTAACTCAGAACCTGTAAGCGATAGAATTACAAACGAAAAACAAAAATTGGTACAAAAGTGTACAAAACGGCACTAAACGAGTACGAAATGGTAAAAAAGGCACGAAATTGTCCAAAAAGATTGTAAACATCACCGGTGAAAAACTTTCTTTGTCAGCAAGGCGACAATGGTTTCCTGCTATTTTGTGACTGAATGCACTAGCAAAGTTTATATTTTCACACCATTTTCTCTTCTACGGCTTTGATTGGATCAGTCTGAAGGGTGAAGAGGATCGTCCATCATTTTGCCGTCTTGGAAACCCTTGTTCAATACTGCAAAACTGAGAGCGTGAAAATACTGCAGCGGTAGCAACAAACAACACTGACATTTAATTCTTGCTGGCTGCTTACAATTTGTACCCTTGGCACAACAGATAAGGAAACGAAGACGCCTAGCTATCTATCTATTCTGCTTAGCAGGGAAGGTGATGTGGAAGGGTACGCGACAGACATAGGCAATAATGACAACTAATCAAAACGCAGAAAACAATAATTCGATACAGTCAACATGTTCATTCTGTTCACGGTTGCAATGAAAAATGGCAGCGTGTTTATTCTTTGCACGGTAGCAGTGAAAAGGGCGAGCAATGTAAAGGGTAATAATTATAGGTAACATACAGTAACAAATGAAATGTTATGACTCCTGCTGTTGACGCATCTAACACCGCTATCAAGTTCAGAACCCAACAGAAACAAAACGCCAACACGACAACAAATGGGGTAGTGGTACAACATTGCGTCCTATTAGACTGGGAACAGCTAAAAAAAACTTTAAATATACAACCCCAAAAAAAGCTGTTCACCGACAAATTGGGAACTAATGGTCTACGGTCGATTTTTTGTCAAGACTTTCAACCTTTGAACACAAGATTATAAATTTCTTTTGTTTTTGCTGGCTTGGTAGTGGTTGAAACCAGTAGCTGGAAAGTAAATTTAATGATACTCTTCGATTATTTAATTCTACTGAGGCTACGTATCTTACCAAAACGAACGTTACCATGATACACTCATATATGAAAATTTACCATGAATTAAATATTTCTTTCTTGAAAATAGTTGTGACACACAGCATGGCAACTCTGACTGTAAATATATGAGTGTAGTTGAAAATGCAAAATACTTTGGAATACCTTGATAGTAATTAGCAGTTTCAAAAGCATTCATTGACATTAACGATTAAACTGAGACAAATGATCCCTAGTAAGTAGAGGATTTAAGATATTCTTAATCTTAATAAATATTTTTCAAATGCATGTTGATGTACATATAAATGAGAAAATTAACACAAATATGTAGCATGCTTCAGTGAGATCATTTTACGATACAGTGTTGAGGTTTATGCTGAACAAGCTCCTCTGGATTTGCTGCAAAAGTTGTGGGTTACTGGAAATCAAGTAGTCGAATTTGTTGCAGTTGCATTGAGTTCTGGGAAATCGTTACTGTTAGGTGTAGTAAACTGCGTCAGGATGATCAAGTATGTGACGATAGTGCTCATGATCTGAAAATGGGAGAATTTTTGTACGTTTCAGTAAGGGTTGTAGCGATTACGAAGATCCGAAGAAATTGGGGCTCAACTCACCGTAACAAATGTTCCTTTGTTTATTGTAAATAGGTTTCCAGCTGCAGTGATTTCAACATGGTTGAAGCACAACTTGTGTGACAAAATTGTTAGTTTCTGCAAAATAATAAATACATCATACAGCACAATTCATAGTTAGGTTTTGTGTGTAATTATTCTCAGTGAAGATGGCAGCCATGCTGCTGTATGATAATTTTCTTATGGAGAATTTCTTTGCTTACACAAGTTCCATATCAAAGGACGGTTGAAATAAGATGGTGATTGTACATGAACTGCCCTCCAACATTTTCAAAAGTTTGGTGCATAAACCAATAAAAAACGTTTGAGTCAATTAAAGCAGACATGGCGTGTCCAACATTACAACAACACAGGTTCCACCAAAACATGGGGGAAGGATTTAATCATTCAATTTTTTCAACCTCTTTTAATATACGACTTGTGTACGCAAACAATTTCTGTTACATGGATTTGCATCGAGATGTAGCTAGCCCCAAGACTAACACCAAAAATAAAAGGAAAATTTCCTTTTACTTATATTTTTATGGGTTTACGTTTGCTGAAATTCTTATTTCAGGAAGGAACGAAAGCTATATAAAATAAAACACAGTACATACTTTGCTAAAGAAAGTGGGTACGAAAAAATAATGTATATCAGCAACCGTAAAATGAGCATATACCGAACGTCAACAGTACGTCAGCACATGTCAAATGAACTGTAACTGTGTCAGCAAACATCAACCAAACTCAACCGAATGTTAACATCAAGCGAATGACATCGGACGTCAACCGAACATCAACTGAATGCCAGCCGAACGTCAATCGATGTTCAACCAAATGTCTGCAAAGATCAATAGAACGTCAACTGATGGTCAACCGAATGTTAACTGAATGTCAATAGCCTACCAAAAAGACATTAGCAATTGTTATTAGCAAGTGTCCAGAGGTTTATTAAAGGAATTTGAAACTCTCCGTCTGTACGTAAGACTGCCCAGACGATTTGTTGCGAATCGCTAATCAGATCGTTATCAAACTAAGTATTCCCTCTGGTGTTGCGTAATTTTGGTTGATACTGAAATTTTAACATTTTCCTGATAATGCAACATGGATTCTGTAATGTATCGCCATGCCAACTCATGACCACTCAATGTGTATGGTATATGACACAGCTGGAGTTGAGCTAGAGTGATGCAAAATGTCTTATGCCAAAAGCACATTGACGCAGTAATGACAGGTGACGTAATTTTACTTCGGTAAGATTTTGGAGGAACATAATGAACTCACTTTATATTCATAAGCATGTATCTGACTCAGCGATGTATGAATTGACTGCGATCGTGCTTTAATTTGTATGATTTGCATGTGTAAAGAGGCTAAGACAACATCATATCTCCTGAACATTGGTCAATAGACTCTTTTGCACTCTCGATCGTGAACAGAGGCATGTTTTGTGAATTTGCTGCCAATGTCTGAATTTATATTATCCTAAATTTAACACAAAGGGGAAAAAATCATTTGAGTTCCGGTCTTTATGTGGTGGAAGGTAAGCTTGTTACTGTCTGCCTCCAATGAAATAAGGCCAGATTGGCCTACGTTCATTATGCAATTGAAACTGGAAGTGAATGTTGTCTTTTAGTGGTAAATTAATTTCTTAATATTTTCCTTGAATATTCTGAATATCCGTGAATGTTCGGAATATTTTCCTCGAGTATTTTAATGTTTCCTTAACATCTCTGCATATTGACAAAAGTATAATTAATGATGTTCGATTAATAAGATTAACGATTATTCGCCGCATTTTGTTACTTGATTAAAATATCTGAACACCTTTTCACAGTTTATTAATTTACGAACTTGAATTCCACAATTGGTGCGTTGAATTCATGTGGAAGATCAGAAGGGAATCAGACCTTGGATTTATAAATTTATCGCGGGTCCAAGAAGTCAGCCCGATCGAAAAACACAAAAAGATAGGACGATATTTTCCTTTGCTCTGATTATCACTGTGAATCAGAGCAAAGGAAAATATCATCCTATCTTGAAGCTTAAGAGTCAAAATAAAACAAAATATCAAATTTATTACGAGAAAAGGAAAGTTCGAAATTAATATCGTGTATTTATTCGCTTACTTATTGTGAATCTGATTTAATTAAATATAAAAAAAAATCTGATAAATAATAATATAATATAATGTAATATAAAAGTGATGGCAAGAGCAAAGATGAAAAAATGACAAGTTAATGGGTAGGAAAAAGTGCACCATAAGGCATTTTGAATTGCATGGTGGACGTCATACGGTTCCATGAATGGACAATCGTATTGGAGAGAGAGTGTTTTCTGGTTTCAGTTCGGAAGTTATGATAGAAGAGTTTAAAGTTGTGACTGCGATTGCGATGGTTCTGTCGCAAATCAAAAAATAGTCAGAAGGAATGCCAGAGTAGTTGTTAAGAAATTTGAACGTTTCAATAGCGTCGCCTCTATCGAAACGATTTAATAGGCTTGGAAGTTTGAGAATGCTCCGACGTTTCTCGTAAGGTGTGGACTGTAGCTTAGGGCACCATTTTGTGATTTTTCTCTGAGTTTTTTTGAGAATGTCTGTCAATAGATTTTTTTGCAATGCGGCCTCCAAACAGTTGATATTTTAAAAAAATAATATTTTAAATAGACACGAGGCAATAGTGCTTGCATGTGTCGGCAACCTGGCATCCAAATTTCGTGCATATTGTACCGTGAGAGTATATAATTGTGTATTTAATGTGTATTAAAAAAAGGGTATTAGGATTTGTGTGCTTTTCGGAACTATTGCAGTCAAGTAGCAGTCGACTAATGGTAATGTTACAACCAACGTAATATACGAATTTTCATACAAATTAAGTTGGCCGTCGCATATCATTACCAGGCCTAGCAGTAAACAGAAACACGGAAATAATCATTGCAAGAAAATTGTGTTTATTTACCTGGAATTGTTGCGTTGGCACTTCGTTCCAGACACAGTCATTGCTTATGATCCTTGCAGCATTACTGGCCTGGAATTGAAACAAATTCAAGTAAGAACAGTAAAATACAGGCAAGATTAATTGTCAATTAAAAAAAACTTTTTATTAGAATGTCCTCATTGTTGCATCATACAGAAAGTACTGTATTGATGGTTAAAAAAATTGAAGGGGAATTGGTGGTTATGGGGCAGGGGCACGGTTTTTTTGTAATTTCATGCAAATCCGTTATATTAATGGTAAATAAACAAATTTATTTAGGATTGGCTAGCACTAAAATCAAATTTTTGTTTATTTGAGTCTGTTAACTAATGCCGAGCAGTAAATAGAAACTTGCGTTAAGAAACAATTACCAATTTGTATCACTAGTAAAAAAGAAACAATGGAAAAAAGCTGCCACATCTTTTTTGGCACACCTTGCCTGATAATAAAGCAATTCTTGACTGGCATGCTAAGAGCACCATCTGTTTATAGAAAGGATTTCACACGGATTTCACACGGCTACAATGCCAGATGTAAACGAGCCACATTAGCTGCCTTATATTGCTTTTGCAGGGTTTAATTAGTTTCGGATTATGGCTTGCTGTGATCGATGTTTATGGTCCCATTCTGCTGGTTGCGAAGGGCCAGTGTGATTTTGTTTCAGTTAACATGTACGCGCAGGTCTCGGCCTCAATTTTTTGGCCACAACTGGTAGTGGGTAATGAACTACAATGAAGAATTGTCATGATGTACACTTGAGCGGCACGGTGAGAGTTTGTCTAGTATAAGTAAAGTCTAAACCATGGAATGTATCTTGTAGATTCTCCATAAGTCAAACATTAAGCAAACCGTCACCAAACCTGTTGTGACTCGTATTGGAAATTAAACAATTAAACAATTCTGTTGTAAACATGTTTGTAGTCTTGGAGTAAGTATTAATGAGAGTAAAGAGGCTAAAGTGCAGAACAACTGTCCATAGCCAAGTCAATTGGGGGTCAGGAGAACATAAAGAGTCAAATTATGAGGAAAGTGGAGTGACAAACAGTATTAAGGGTCTGACTCAGTGCATGAATGGAACAGAGAACCACTTGGCGAATTGTTGTATTAAAAAAAATTCAACCCTCTTATGAGGAATATTCAAAAGGCTTGAATTTCATGTTAAGATATCTTAGTGGACGAATTGGTTAATGTATAAATCTAAAGAGGCTATGATGCTAGATCGAGTTTCAGAACTGTCAATATACTTGATACGATCAACATAAAATATACTTGCTAGGATCGAATTAGTCGGATGCACGTATCAAAGGTACTCCAACATTCCATTTTGCACCCACGAAACTACTGGATTGCAATATTGCCCACCTTAGTTGAATTTCTCCTAACTTTTAAACTGCACAAGATAGAATCATGTAGTTTCCACCATTTTAAACAGATTAAGAAGTTTTGAGTAATTGGCTAGTCGTAGGGTGGAGAATTACGAAAGGTCCACTGTCCGACCCACGAAGGCACCCACAAAGAGCACAAAACAGCTTTATTCTTCATGGGTGCCTTACTGAGTCGGACAATGGACTTTTCCTAAGATTAATAACTCTTTTCCAATTAACTTTATATTTATGCTTCATGTTTTACTCCTTTGGTTAAACTATGTAGGCCCTATGTGAACCTAATAACTCAATTTAAAGTGAAGTCTATCAAAATAGTACAGTATTTTAGGACAACTGGCCGGCTTTTTATTGGTTAAAGCATTAAGAGTGAATACAGTTTCTTTACATTTTAGCATTACATGAAAATATGTTTTCATCGTGCTGTAACACGTTCCGTGCTACGTAATGGCAACGTGAAGAAAATGAGTGATTCAACACAAGATTTGGTTAATGTCTCAAACGTTTATCCCTCCACTCACTTCTTATTGTAAGGAAAGCATACCAGACTCGATCAACAACTCTGTTTGCCGCTAAAGGTCCTTCGACCATGACGACTTAAGACTGATTCGTTGATATACACGTCAGTTTTTTGTAAGATTCTCCAGCTTAAGGTCACGACAACCGTACACAAGGCAGAGCATGACTCTCTGGTCATGATCTGCATTGCTGGTTGATTTTATAGCAGCGTGAAGCAAACGGAAACTGATAGGGCAAAGCACCTGCTGTTTGCATGCAAATACATGCTTCGGCGTTTTACAGTGAAGCTAAGCGTCTGAACTGAATGGGCGTGTCTAGTGGCTTCTTGTTGTAGAGTGTGGATCGTGATAGACCAAGTGCCACATTGCCAGCAACCGTTATTGAACAACTGTACACTTTTAAATAATGAGCCGTGTTAAAGCCAGAGCACAAATTTCAAAACTTTTCATGGCCAAACAAATGAAGAATAATCTAAGGCAACACGTTCGATATGAATACTTTCTTGGCTCAATTTTTTCAGTTTTCTTCAGTCACATCATCCACTTTCTGTTCATCACCCTACTGATGATGCATATAATAACAGTTTTCAAGATTTTCAAATACTTTTCTATACATGACATTTCATTATTACTTTCAAGGACATCTCAGTTTTCAAGGAATCACACGAACCTGGAATTACCTGTCGAGCAGTATCAGTTTTTAAAAAATTTCCAGCGATGTTGTTTAGCTAAGTAGAAAGCAAAAACATTATCTGATCTACCGTGTGCAAAAGTAAAATTGGCAAAACAATTGAATACAACAGTAAGGCTTCACGTGGACTAAACAGCACAGCAACATTGCAATATTTGGAACCTTACAGGATAGTTTATTTGTGTCCCTTTGCAATATCAGTTTGGTTTAACATCAACAAGTGTGCCATTGAAGATAATTATGAATACATCTTGATGGTCTATCTTGACTACGCGAAAAAGTTGCACGAATCCCATAGAGACTATCTTTTGGCGCCAGAGAAACTTATCGTGGACGACATATTTGGGAAGAGTCGCAGAAGAGATCACACACAACACCAAACTGGTTTTCACACTAAATGATAGGAAAAAATGTGTGGTTCACTACAGAAACATCAAGTTCTACTGGAAGCACGGAATGATTCTACGTCATACCTACCGTATTCTCGGCTTCCGCCAACAGGATTGGTTGCATCCTTATATTGAAGCAAACATGGAAAAGAGACAGAACGTGACAAATACCATCGACAAGGACTTTTACAAGCTTTTGAACAACAGTGTTTTCGGGAATAAGAGTGAAAACAAAGAAAATTGTAAAGAATGCCTCAAGTAATCCTCTTTGCTGTACATGGATTCGTTTCAGATTCAGAAGAGCATTCTGATGTCTGTACTGCTCAAAAACCAATAGTCGATTTCGATCTACCGACATACTTGGGATTCTGTATACTCGAGTTGAGCAAGTTGGTTATTAACATTTTCATTTTGAGTGTATCCAACGCATGTTTGGAGCCAAGGCCACGCTTCTCTTCACGGGTACAGACTCGCTCATGTATGAAATCGAGATGCAAGACCTTTACGAACACGTGAGGAAGGCCAACCTTTTTTGACACGAGTAAATGTCCACCAGATCATCCATCGTACACCGATAATAGCAAACAGTAGCTTGGATACTTCAAGGATGAGCAAGGTGGTGATCCCATGGTTATTTTTATCGGGCGGCGAGTTAAGATGTACCCATTTGTGACGGAGAAACAAAGATCAACGAAAACTGCAAATGGAATCAACAAGACCTATATTAACCATCATGTCCGGCATGATGATTATAGGGAATGTTTGCAGGTAGATGTTGTAAATACTGGGTCGTGGGTGACAATCGCAAGTGAAAGCCACCAGATAACCACCAATGTTATTAGCAAGAAACTACTATCACCATACGAAAACAAAAGGTTTATCTTGGATGATGTTGTGTCTACGTACGGTGTACTATGCCTACTAAAAGTATAACGGGAAGGTGGTGGAGGATCAGTTTGAGTTGAACATCGAAGTTTTTGGTGACTTGGATGATAACGAAAAGCGTGGAACAAAAGATCAGGAGGATGTTATAAGACGGAACAAGATGGATGCAATAGTTAATAGAGAAGCCAAAGGGAAACTCAGAAAGGCTTATCAGATGCGGTTGAAGTTTGTGTACATCAGCTAAAGAGGGAGCAAGGTAGAAAAGAAATAATGTAATAATAATAATAATAATAACTTTACCACGGTTCAGTGGAAGGTTTCCAGAAGGGATGTGAACCGCTGACACCGGAACCTGATCAGAGATGCTGTTAATTATGGCCGAATAAAACGGTAAGCTAATTTGGTCTTTTCAGGAAGGCGTGTAGAGCCTGCCCATCCAACATCCTCCGGAACCCAGATTCTGTGCTCATGCATACCGTTTCCGTGCTAAGGGAATTCCAAATAGGGATGACCCGAAAGGAAAAGTAATTTTTTCGGCAGTCAAGATGAGAACCCGGAAGTGCCACTTTATAGGGATGTTCCCTTGTGTTGTGGTGACTTGGTGCCAGGTCGAAAAAAGGTAAATCACAGAGATAAGTCCCCTCAGAATCTTAAATTTAAGAAGAAGATCAAATTTTTTCCTACGCAGTAGGATTTCCCTAAGAAAGACAAGGCGAGGGAAAAAGCTAGAAAAAGAATGGCGACAACACATGGAAAGTAAGAGATGAAGACAGAAAAAGAAAGATAGCGTGTCGTGCAAGTGTGACGGAAGAAGAGAGGAACATTGCCAATGTGAAAGTGAAGGCATTTATACATATCGAAAAGAAAAAGTAATATCACTCCTTGTTACGAGTTCAAATATGTCCACAGGACTTCAGAATTTCTTGTTTTCTTTTTTCTACTAAAATTTTCAGAAATATAATAAAACTGCGTATCATGTTTACTTGAAGTGACTTTGGTTTACTTGCTTATTTGCGTTTTCTTGGGTTTACTTTGGTGTACTTTTTTATTGGTTTACTTGGATTTACTTTAGTTGCTTGTTTACATGTTTACTGGGGTGACTTTGGTTTCCGTTTGTACCTCAGTATCGACTTCTCCAATACTATTTTGTTACTTTTGTTTCATTAAATGCTTCTTCTTACCTTTGTAGCAATGTTGTCAGCAGCTCCAGTTATAGCAAATATGCGGTAAATATGAATCACTAAAGTGAATACATACATTAAGTTGTTCACATTAAAATGAGTGACATTCAGCACCCAATATATCCCTAAACAGGATACAAAAGCAAGGCGGCCAAGTTGTGCTGTAATCAACAACGGAAACATATCTTGGATAGCATCTGCTAGTTGGTACAGTTGTTCATAACATATTCGAAAATTGTTCAGGGGATCGTTTTGGGAATATGTACAATGAGTGACAACGTCCTTCAAGCAAGCATTGACTGAAGAAAAATATTCCGCGCACAAATTCGCCATAGTAATGAAAAAAATGACGATAAACACTTCATGTGCAATAAGAAAAGCCAAATAAGCTACAGCGTAGATTTTTTGAGTGACTTCAGATGTGCCTGTAATAAAAGAAGAGGCTCCCTCAGCCCACACAGCAAAGCCTAAAACAAATTGTAGAATGATTTCTGTCCAGAGAAGTGTTGGCTTTTTAATTTTCCCTGCCAGTTTTTCTGTAATTGTTGACAGTTTTACCATTTCATGAAAGTTCTTTGCTTTGAAAATGCAAAACAGTGTCGTCATGACCATGCATGCCATTGGCATGAATACTGACGCAAAGTAAACAAGCGCCCTTGTAGTAGTTTGGTAATTTGTTGTTAAAGTGACCTTGATTTTTGCCACAATAATGGAAGTTATGAGCATTTTCATTATTGTTATGTAAGCAATGCACATTATCTGTCTCCCAGGATGCTCTACATTTTTATTTCGATTAAAATTCCATGATAAAAGTCCCAATACTTGTCCCAAGACAATGACAGGCTGACAAAGTTCGTAACTAAGAGATCGATGAATATTCTTTTTTGAAAGAGACTTGTTAGACAACGGTGTTGGTGCCACTCTGCAATGCATTGTTGGTGGGCGGAATATTAACAAAACGTGTCTTACTGGTCCAATGTGGCAGAAGGCAGTCAACCTGAAAACATAATATTATACCTGTATCAATAACTATTGTTTATAAATGAAGAAATAAAGATATCACAAGGTAAAGGGTAAACGGAGTAAGCAGTCTGCATTAAATACTGGCCTTGTGAAACTATTGTTTTATGAAAAGCCCATGAATTTATTTTGTTTATTCTTTAAGAACAATGAAAAATATTCTTTAGGACACATACGGCTTGGTTTTGTATACGGATGCTTGAAAATTAGTTCGAGTTGAGTTCTAATTTGGGTTCGAACAATGGATTATGACTTTGTTTCGGAATTAGGTTCTGTTGGTGGGTTCTGAAACGTTGGGCTACGACCTTGGGTAATGAAACATTGGATTATGACGTGAGTTCTGACATTTTAAGAAAACTGGAATACTTTAACTATTTCGCATTTTTTTGCATGAAGCATCACAAAAATATTCAGCAGTGAACTTCAAACCAATAGAAAAAACAATAAGTTTGTTGCAGAATCATATGCTTAAAATATGAATCAGTTCTGAACGTGTGTTTGTTTAGGTGGTGGTTCATAGATATAAAAATGTAGCTCGATTAACGTGCAGGTTTATTGTTTACATTTTGAAATATCAAAAAATGAGGACTAGGAAGGGGGCTATAGCCATATGTCTTAGGGTACTTAATATTTTTTTCACTTTAGGCTTTAACTCAGATGCGGACTCGAGACTTGACCCATCAGATCTAACTTGGGTTGGTTCAACATGTAGTGAAATTAGTGGGCGAAGACATCCCCAGTTATTGGTTATGCTTCCAGGCCAGAATACATTCACCCAATCACCCTCAAATACAATACAACCTATAAATTATATTTCGGTATTTTAAATATATATTAAATGTATATTAAATTTTCGGTTTTTAAATGTGAGCCTCGTCAAAGGCAACAAAGGAAAATCGCAAACTTGGGGAAATAAAATGCCAATATATATATTTTTTTAAATTTTGACGAGCCTTACGTCAGCCGAAGCAATTAATGCTTGTATGGCTGAACCGGCTCAATTTTGAACATTACCAGATTTTTTTAGAGAAGAAGAAATCTGGTAAAGGGAAGTGCCAGCCCGGGGATTCGACCTGGGAAACCTCCGATCATCGTCGGGGCCGAAAGATTGTCCAGAATTAGCCAGAATACATCCCATAGCCGCTGAAGGAGCATGGTAGCCTCTCACGCTCCTCTCAATATATTGATATTGGTTTCGAGAAATAACAAATAAAACCATCGTATTTTTAAACAAGATATCGGCCGACATTCCCAGACAATGTTTGTTTATGTCTTGAGGAGTGTTGTAGTGTTTTTCTTGGAGGGAGTGCGGCTAACGTCTGTTTGTGCTGTGTTGGTTTTTAGTTTTGTGGGTTGGCACATACAAAGCTGCATGTGTGTACATCGCATTTAAGTAGTGGCTTGGTTGCCTAGTGTAGTGCAGATGACCAAATGCTCCGTTAACTACGCCACACTTTCTTTCACCCAAAATAATACAAACCTAAGCAGTCCGTTCAAGTGTGATTATACAATAACGTAACACGTATCGTGGATAACGGATGAGGATTTCTTGAAAAACCACTGCTTCAGCGAATGATTTCCAGGCTTTTAGTAAGTGAAGTAAACTTTATGGTACCTTACAAATCTTTCTCGATTTTTATTAAAGAGTGTTCTTCTAAGCATACTGTTGTTAAAAAGATCGCCATGGTGATTGTTAGCCTCTTTAGAACATCCACATGTTAAAGGCATTGAAAAACGTTTAGTGATAAAATATACATGTTTGGGTACACACGCGAACCTGGCTGCACAAACTGATTGCTAACATTAATTTAATACGCGGTTTTCAAATCTTAAGGCAGCTAAGCTAAACTTAATCGAATGAACTTATAAGTTACTTGCAAGAAGAGTACGTGGATTAGGCCGTGCCCTAAAGTATACCTAAGAATCAGAAAGAAATAAGCAGTTGTACACTTCCAGGATAGCAGTTGGATATCCTGTGTGCAGCCCTTTTATTGGTTTTAGGAGGAAGTGACGTCTTAACAAGAATAAGTAAACAGGTAGTGGTGACCAAAGCGCCACCTAACTAAAGTTAGTTAGCAAGCAAGCATAGTGAGTTGATTAAAGGTAGTTAGCACAACTTACATACTCTCATCCCAAAGAGAGATGAGTGTACCCACATTTGTATTACACGGTATACATTATTTACACTACATGCAAGATACCCTTTCGAGTAAATTTAACCGTTACATCAAGTATTACTTACTAGTACTACTAGTTCTGCTAGTTCTACAAGTAGTACTGCTAGTAAAGGGTTTGGTGGGACTCTGCTTGGCTTACTGTAGGGATTTTGTAAGTGGTTGGACAGGTCACGACGCGTGAGTGATTGTCTTGGGTTTGGGTCCCTCTCCGTCCCCTGATTTTAGGTGGTGATTTTACTGGATCCCTCCCAATCCCCTGATTTTAAGTGGTGATTTTACTGGATCCCTTCCCGGCCCCTGATTTTAGGTGGCGATTTTACTGGATCCCTCCCCGTCCCCTGATTTTAGGTGGCGATTTTACTGGATCCCTCCCCGTCCCCTGATTTTAGGTGGTGATTTTACCGGATCCCTCCCCGTCCCCTGATTTTAGGTGGTGATTTTACTGGATCCCTGCCCATTCCCTGATTTTAGGTGGTGATTTTACTGGATCCCTCCCCGGCCCCTGATTTTAGGTGGCGATTTTACTGGATCCCTCCCCATCCCCTGATTTTAGGTGGTGATTTTACTGGATCCTTCCCCGGCCCCTGATTTTAGGTGGTGATTTTACTGAATCCCTCCCCACTCCCTGATTTTAGGTGGTGATTTTACTGGATCCCTCCCCATCCCCTGATTTTAGGTGGTGATTTTACTGGATCACTCTTTAGCCCCTGATTTTAGGTGGTGATTTTACTGGATCCCTCCCCATCCCCTGATTTTAGGTGGTGATTTTACTGGATCCTTCCCCGGCCCCTGATTTTAGGTGGTGATTTTACTGAATCCCTCCCCACTCCCTGATTTTAGGTGGTGATTTTACTGGATCCCTCCCCATCCCCTGATTTTAGGTGGTGATTTTACTGGATCACTCCTTAGCCCCTGATTTTAGGTGGTGATTTTACTGGATCCCTCCCCATTCCCTGATTTTAGGTGGTGATTTTACTGGATCCCTCCCCGGCCCCTGATTTTAGGTGATGATTTACTGGATCCCTCCATGGCCCCTGAGTTTAGGTGGTGAATTTACTGGATCCCTCCCCGGCCTCTGATTTTAGGTGGTGATTTTACTGAATCCCTCTCCGGCCCCTGAGTTTAGGTGGCGATTTTACTGGATCCCTCCCCATCCCCTGACTTTAGGTGGTGATTTTACTGGGTCCCCCCCCGGCCCCTGATTTTATGTGGTGATTTTACTGGATACCTCCCCGGCCCCTGATTTTAGGTGGTGATTTTACTGGACCCCACCCCATCCCTTGATCTTAGGTGGTGATTTTACTGGATCACTCCCCGGCCCCTGATTTTAGGTGGTGATTTTACTGGATCCCTCCCC
>JAHWFP010254083.1:28583-44749 GCA_023313725.1 Lithobius niger
ATCTCTTGATCTTAAGTGGTGATTTTACTGGATCCCTCCCCGGCCCCTGATTTTAGGTGGTGGCTTTACTGGATCCCTCCCCATCCCCTGATTTTAGGTGGTGATTTTACTGGATCCCTCCCCATCCCCTGATTTTAGGTGGTGATTTTACTGGATCCCTCCCCGACCCCTGAGTTTAGGTGGTGATTTTACTGGATCCCTCCCCATCCCCTGATTGTAGGTTGTGATTTTACTGATCCCTCCCCGGCCTCTGATTTCAGGTGGTGATTTTACTGGATCCCTACCCGGCCCCTGATTTTAGGTGGTGATTTTACTGGATCCCTCCCCGGCCCCTGATTTTAGGTGGTGATTTTAATGTCCACCATTGGCACTGGGGAAGGTGTTGTTGCGATTGTAGAGGGCGCAGATTTGCGACCACTCTGGAATCTCTGCGCCTGGATGTTCTTCGTAATGAGTCACTGACATTCCTACACCGCTACGGAAATGTAGTCCAGTAATCAGCACTGGATTCGTACTCATGTTCCCCGTCTGCCTGTAAGTTTTTCTTCCTTGGGGTGCCAGATGATATGAGGTGCAGTCATCACTTCACTGTACAATTATTATTGCATGTTGGTGGAATAAAATGCCATCAAATGCGGGTGGCCACCAAATTAACATTGCAGCATCTAGCCCTGTCGAGTTCTCTCTCGAAGCAAGCAAAGGAATGCACTGAGCAAAATTAGAATTTGAATTCATTACAGGGAGTCTTGACCGGAAGTCATGCACTCCACTACATACTACATACAACGTACAATATACAACAACTACAACCAGAAACCGCACCATACCATAAACAATATTACAAACAAAAACGTCAAGTATGCCGTAAAAAAGGGGGATATATGATTGAATTTTTACTTGTTAAAATGAACACGGATAAAGATTGATGATTTTTAATTGAAATAATAAAATGTACAATTGAGAAAATTCCATCTGTTTAGGTGCTGTTATGCTTTACGTTTTAAATATATAATTAGTAATGCACAACAGCACCTAAACAGATGAATTTTCTCAATTGTACAATTTATTATTTCAATTAAAAATGATCAATTTTTATCCGTGTACATTTTAACAAGTGAAAATTCAATCATATAACCCCCTTTATTACGGCACACCTGACGTTTTTGTTTGTAATCCGTGTACTTTTTTTACGGCTATGTCGTCGCGCAACAAAGGTTTATGCATGCTGTCGATTGTTGCTGGCCACTTTGAAATAATTAAAGTGAGGTCTGAAATCCTGCATCTGCGAAATAAACACGCAATTCTATCGTTTTTAGCTGCCAATTTCGAGGCTGACTCGAAATTAACAACGCAGCTTACTTTGTTTAAAAATATAGGCATTTAGCTGAAACACTAATTCTTTCTACCATTTATTATGAGCCTTGGCCCACAGCCGTACGCTCGGAAAAACTTACAAAACACTACTACAAAGCACTACCACGAAATCCCGCTTGAACACTCAAAACACTAGTACAACACCACTTTCTCAACTACTTCAGCAATAACTAAACCTCATTGTACACTTCACAGAAGTCAAATCCACACCTGCCAACAACGCACACAGCCCACTGACAGCAAGCCATCCCGAAGAGAACAGAAAAAGCAAGGAAACCATCAGGAGCTCAAATTTTCAGACCTACAACCCGACAGAACTTTGCGATCATCTTCCACTTCACCAAGGCACGGATCCCAGAAACTTCAGCCAACAATTCCCGCTTCCCAGACACCCCACTCATCCAGGGAGCTAACAGTGCACGTGCATCCTTACACGCTGCGCAGTACAGAAGCACATGCTCTGGAGTATCGTCTGCACCCAATAGACAGGCTGGTGTCCTTACCCTCCCAAATCGAAACGTGTGCGCCCGTAATAAAGAGTGCCCTACCCAAAGACGAAAGATTGTACGTGCTTCCCCATAGGTCAGTCTGTTCACTATTGATACTTCCCCACAGACACGACGCTCTTGCCGTGACTCCCTGCCCCCACTCCTTTTGCCACGCCGCAGTAGCCAGATCCCTTACAACCCCTTTGCGCATCCACACCGCAAGTGCAGGAGCAACGACTGAAGGCCTCTCCAGACAGAAGCAAATTTCGTGCGAAGCTATGCGTGACTACGTGCCTACAAGGTCAAAATTGCAGCAATCGTGTGGTTGGTGTTGCGTTAAGGACGAATATTGAAGTCTTTTTTACACCATAGTGCGTCGGCGTGCAGCCGCGAGCAGCCAGTCTGGTTAGGGCTTAACACTCTCTCTTCACCGCATCACGTGCTAGGCCATCAGCCAGCTCGTTTCGAGCTACACCACTATGCCCACGAACCCACAAAAACGCGACCACACTGCAACGGGCCAGTACCCAGAATTTCCAGAGAATAGTGTATATCACTTGGTCACGAACACTGAGATGTTCACTCGCTTTCCGGAGCATAGTATAACTCGCAAGGGAGTCCGTGGAAAGCGCAAAGGAAGGCAAGTCTAGGTCATCAATCACATCAAGCGCTAGTAGCAATCTTCTAGTTTTCATTTAACTTTCGAACTATTAGTACGTGTGATTAACTTGGCTAATAGGATTAACCTTGGCGGCCTTTCCCTGGAATGATATCACTATCTTCAAAGGCCGACCGTTTTTGGAAACTTGGCGGGTTTTTCTACCAGTTTTGGTCATTTTACCGTTCAACAAGCAACTTTTTAGCAAAGACATAACACGTGCACGAATCTAGAGTTTGCTGAGTGGCATTGTTCCCTGAATACAACGGTTAAAACAATGTAAAGCCATCAAAATGATCGTTTAGGGTCCCGTAACTCCGGAATGGATCGACCAATCGGAAAGGTGGTCCCTGTAAGGTTGAAGCCCAGGGAAATTTCTGGCTCAGATCATGTTTCAGATTTTAGGTAAGTGCAGTAGTTTTATTCTGAAACCGTGTCAGCCAAGAACAACAACAACAACAAGAAAAAGTGAACAGTTTTCAAATTTACGTGTGGCTCTCTAAGTATACTCTTGCACGGAATTGCATAAAAGTTGGTGTAAAGTTGGGAAAAGTTGCTATCTTATCTGGCCAAGTTTGGTCGAAATGTATTGAATAGAAACGGAGAAATTAATAGTTTTACTTTTGCTGGAGAAAGGACTTCAATCATATATAAACACTAGCGGAAGCCCGTGCTACGCACGGGTGGTGTTTGATGCACCGTTAAAAACACTGGGACGATTTCCTTCCTCATGTGTTTTACGGAATGCGTGTATCCCGTCTACGTGTTTTTGCGTACCCTGTCTAACAAACGGTGTTTTTCGTTTGCTTCACTCCGTCATTCAGCGTATCCCTTGTTCCGGAGTCCATACACGTACATTACATATGATTCTTTCCTGCAAAAATGGTTGGAATACGCGTTTGTACATGTGAAATAAATAAATACGCCTTTGTGCATGTGAAATAATAAATACGCCTTTGTACACCGGAAGTAAATAAATACGCCTTTGTACACCTGAAATAAATAAATAGGCATTGGAGACATTGTAAGGGAGGATTAAACAAACGAAGCTTCAACAATCAGCAAGAGGGCTAGCGGGCTCATTCTTCCCACGGTAGCAAAGAAAAAGGGCGAGCGACCGACAATGAAAACGGATATGTGCTCTATCAATTACTTGCGGCCGTGTTGTGGCGGCCGTCTTGTGGCCGTCCATCCTACGCGACAACTCGATTTTATTAATAAAGATCGCCGTGTATGATAAGAATAATTCTTCCTCTTCACGTTTCCTGAAAGTGAGAGTGAATTGTTGGCTCACCAGCATTGTTAGCATTTGTTTAATCTTCAGTTTACGCCTTGCGTGTGGCGTTTGCTGATTGGCATTGTTGCATAGAAACAATTTTTAAAACAATGTAAAACAGTTAAACAGATCGTTCAGAGCCCAGTAACTCCGGAACGGGACGACCAATAGAAATTTCTGTTTTTATAAAGGGGACATCTCCGGAAGTTGATCTTTCAATTGAGCTAAGCAGCAGCTGTCTACGACAAATGGTTTAGTCTGTAGATAGGACTGTATACACGTGTCCCATTAAGATCACCACAACCACCGCCATCCATCATATAAAACAAAAATGAAACTCACGATTCCAGTTTAAGTCCAGACCTCCAATGTTGATAAATCGGAAATTGATAAAAGTTGGTACACGTGTTGGCCAAGTACGTCAAGCCTCATATACCAAATTTCAGTAGAAAATGTAGAAAGACGGCGGAGAAATTAAGCATCGAATTTCGGCTTTAAGTGGGACACCAAGCTCAAACCTTACAGCAAAGGCTACCGCCTTTACTAATAACTTTAAAAAGCAAACGCTACCACACAACTGCGACGGTATATAAAGAGTTAAATTCTCCGACTCAACGAATTGTATTACTATAAATTGAGTTTGTCTCATGAAAACTTAAACAAAGCATGATTTCCACATGACCATCGCTTAGTCAGCAAATAGGTTGGTGTGATGTTGGATAGAATTTAGTTGTAGGAAGCATAGTTATTTCAAAATATTAGCTACAAATAAGTACGAATGACTTCATAGGTCCAACACCGGTTTAAAAAGATAGTTGATAAGTTAGTTGTCTGACGGTGCAAAAGATATTAAACCTTTTATATAAACAATGACGAGGCTGGCATAGAGTTCTTCATCCCTAGGTTGGCAAATTTTCATTTATTACTGGCGAACTGTTTCGTCAGAGGAATGAAATTGTATCAAAACTAGCAGGTAAGTAAGAGCGGTTCCCATGATCTGAAACAGCAAACAAAATTGATTTTAAAAAACAACAAAGAATAGAGCAGCGTCATGTGACGTCATATTGGCTACAAAAGAGATAGCAGCAAGGGGCACTAGCTTAAAATGGAGAGTTAAACAACGGCATTTCTAGTCAAGGCAGTGCTTTGAGAGCGGATTTTTTAGTCTTAAAAAAACGTTGTTTTCTCCAATTCCTTATGCTGCTAGGTTGTAATTGGAAAATAAAGATTCCATTTGCTTAAAAATGTCCGCAGCTGCAAACAAATCGACAAAAATCGCGCGTTTTAGGCCTAGAAATCCACTCTTAACAGCATTGTCTTCAGTAAGACGCCAGTCTTTTCGCCCTCCAGTGCCCCTTGCAGCGAACCCAGTAACTGGTTCCAACCATAGAGTTATATACAATAATACTACGTCAGGTCACTACCCTATAGTAAAGGCTGCAATACAAATTAATACAATACTGTAATATTGCTCACCGTTATGAAAGTATTTTTATTTATGTTAAAAAGGTTTCCAACTGATGTTATATCAGCCGACTGATGAATTAATTTATTGCTGAGAATAAGTACCTGAAATTAAAAAGTTAGTAAACAAGATGTAGTATTGCTTACATCAAGTAACCTAGTTGTTACACATAGTTAAATGCAGTAAAAAGCGAGTATTGCTTAACACTAAACCTCGCCCAGTTCTAGACTAGCAAGAAGAGCTTCGTTACTTAATAAAAATAATTCAATTACGAGTTTTATTGCCTTTTATAAAAAAAAAACCCACCAATTACGAAGCTTGAGGCAGCATTTCTGATTGTAAATAGAACTAGTGTTTGAGAAAAACGTTCAATAAATAACTTATACCAGTCAAATTTTGGAAGAGAACTAATGTTTATAAGTTAATAACCATATTTCGACTGTTTCATAAATATCCGTGTAGGTCTTCATGACTTCTATACATACATATTTCACGTTATCTACTTATAAACTATAAACTAGCACTGGCAGTAATTATAGCAAAAAACTATACATTTTGATGATTTGAGGATTTATCTGTCAAGGAACAATTAGGTCACTGAGATGGATAGAGACGGTGACGTTAGCTCCATGCCGACAATTCGACGCTGGTCTACTTCTGGTGCCAATGCAACTCTAATATCTTGCAAAAAGTATGACCGGCCCGCATGGTCCTCAAGGGTTAAAAGGGTTAAAGGGTTTAACGAGCGTTAACCACTCCTGGTCATCTGTCCGAAGCCCTAAGGCCCTATGTCTGCAACAGCTAGATTCCCAGGCGGTCACCCACCCAAGTATCAATCCAGCCCACTGCTGCTTAACTTCGGGGATCTGACGAGAACCGGTGTTTCCAAGGATAACGGTCCTCAAGGATAACGTGTGCAACAATGCCGAGAAGAATATGCGATTTATACTTCCGCTAAATATGGCAACAAAGCCCTCTAGTGCATAGCCTTGGTGCCAAACGTTGCTTGTGGTAGCGAATTTATACCGACTCTTGTAACAATCAAGTACGGGTGTAAGACGCATGTGTTTGTTTGTTTGTATGTATTGAGAGAGTAAAGACTTATACACCATACGCTCTTATTAACCTATGCTAACTAGCCTAACTTAGGCCTATAGAAAATTGCCAAAATAACAGGAGGTCAAGGAACAATCCCATCCCGATTCCCATTTCCAACCAACCACGCCAACAACAAGCCCTACACAGACACACACGGCACAGAAGCTCACAGGGAGAGCCCACTCCCCGACACATGTGTACCTATTTATGGACAGAAGAGCAGCCTATCCATCCCGATCACGCTGCTCCCTACAAAGCAACGTCAAGCTTCAGGCATTGAGGAACCGACTCCATGCTTCACCGTATGCGTGTGAATATGTTCATCATGACTCTCGCATTGTCAAGGGCAATGGAAAGATGCTTTAAGTTAAATACCGGAAAATAAATACGTTTATCTCTTAACATCGATTGACTTGTTACATTCTTATAGCTTAATGGGGACGATCTGATTAAGGACAATCACAACCATTTGTCAATTAGGTTTAAATAACTAATTCTAGCAAATAAAAACGGCTTATCCGCCATCTTCATTCGGTACAGTCAAGTGACAAGCCATCTGTAACAGTCGAGTGTCCGACCCTTCACCGATGACATGCTGGGACATCGGTAAATTAATCACGCTTTTAAAGACAATTTTTTTATTTGGCTGAATGCAATGGCAAGTTTGAACCTTCACTTAAAACAGTGAATTCCTTGCAAGTTGCCAACTGGCTATCGGACACAAGTTCTAGACCACCACGTGCAACAAAAGAACGTTTTTTTTCCTTTCCTTACATCGGAGAGAGTTTGAAACTTGGAACACAAATTATTAAGCTGAAAAGAGATGCAGCTGCCCACTCGCTCCATGCTGGATTTCACCCGACATCATTTTTATCGGAATACCTGATTTCCTTCTGCTAGTGATAAGTTCTTGCATTGTACGTTATTCAATACTTCAACAGCACGTTTCGCCTGAAATAAAAAAAAATCCAGAATAAATTAGTAAGAGATTCCTGTTTCAATCAGTCAATATCAGTCATTACAGGGCACTAAAATAATAAAAATAATAACGACGTGCATCTGCATATAGCATAACAAGTAAATCAAGAAACAATGACAGACTAAACCAAATCTGCACTCGCCTGAATGCTTCCTGCACGGACTGGCAGAAGATAGTATAGAGCAGCGTCATGTGATGTCATTTTGGCTACGAGATACCATCTGGAGGGCATAACTACAAGGGGCACTAGATTAAAATGCAAGGGAAAACAATGTCATTTCTAGTCAAGACAGTGCTTTGAGAGCGGATTTCTTAAGCTTAAAAAAAAACGTTGTTTTCTCCAACAACAAAAATCGCGCGTTGTAGGCGTAAGAAATCTAGTTTAATAGCGTTGGCTTCAGTAAGACGCCCTTCTTTTTCCCCTCCAGTGCCCCCTGCAGCTAACCCAGTTACTGGCTCCACCATAGAGTTATATACAATAATACTACGTTACGTCACTGCTCTTTACTGACTTCATAAATGATCTGAAGAAATTCCCTTGACGAGCAAACAAGTTGTATTTTAACAAAAAGACGCATGAACTTTTGAACTGAAAATAAATTGAAATATTAATATATTTTTCAATCTTATTACGTTGGGATTGAATTCATGCTGTATAAAATGCATTTTTCAAAATATTAAACTTTAAGTGCTTCACAATACAAACAGTCTGCGTTAAAGACTGGCCTTGCGAGGACACAATATACTCTACTCTTATAAAGAAAGAAAAGACAACTGCTTCAACTGGGACTCGAATCCAGAACTTCCCGCTGACGAGGCCGGGCGCTCTAACCACTGTTCTACTGGGACGGATACTGGCTACAGGCTCCAGCCGAACTATAAGCAGCTGTTCAGTCTTTCTCAGTGATGACCTTAAGGCCACAAACATACACAAGGAAAGGAATGCAACATGATTTCTTGGCCTCCACACAAGAAATAATGCGAGTAATAAATAAAGAATAAATTACAAGGTAAAGGGTAAACGAAGCGAACACTCTGAATTAAAGACTGGACTTGTGAGGATACAAGATACACTAATCTGAGAAAGAATGAAAAGACAACTGCTCAGACTGGGACTCGAACCCAGGACTCAACGCTGACTAGGCCGTGCACTCCAACCAATGCGATACCAGCTACCAGAAACCAGCTAACCACTAACCACTGCGCTACCAGTAAGACTGACAGCTCTTTAGCTCGGCTGGAGCATGCAGCCAGTATCCGTCCCGTTAGCGCAGTGGTTAGAGTGCCCAGTTTAGTCAGTGTAGTCCTGGGTTCAAGTCCCAGTCGGGGCAGTTGTCTTTTCATTCTTTCTCAGATTAGTGTATCTTGTTTCCTCACAAAGACAGTCTTTAATTCCGACTGCTTGCTTCGTTTAATAATAATATAGGTTTGTTAAACGCAACCAGAGTGGCAAGGACCTGGTGGCCACTGACTGCCATGTGGTGTTAAAACTAAAATATATGTATTTATAAATTACAAATGTAAAACAGTTTAAAAGTTTAAAACGAACACGATGGCTCAGCTGCAGAGGAAGGGTTGATGGTGATGAGTTGGGGTCACGAATGCCTTACCACCAAGGTGAGACCTACCAGGGACACAATGGTCCCCGATGGCATCGCCAAACGTGAGGGACAAGTGAGGGCAAAAGCCTGGTATCATTGTCAATGTTTCTTTAAAAAAATAAAATAATCATCGTAGTTAAAAGCTTGTCAAAAAACAATTGTCAATCTTAATAGATATAAAATAATAATAATAATAATAAAATTTCTTGCAATGATAGCAAAGGTCAACTGGTGTCCGCAAATACCTAGCCTGATCACCTAAATTTTCCTAGGCTGTGGTCATAGAATTTAAAATTTTGGTCTCCTAATAAATGCCTGAAGATCCTGTGTATATAACATTCTACGAAAACCTCCCTCGGTACTTATACCAAACTGTCTCAGAACTAAGGGCATTCCAAACAACACGCACCGCAAAGAAATACTTCCTACAGTCCTGATGGGAACCCTGAACTGCCAGCTTCCAAGAATGACCCCTGGTGTGATGGTTCCATGGCGCAAGGTGAAAAAAAGGCAAGTCCACAGATATAAGCCCGCAGGATCTTATACTTCAAGATTAAGGTCAAACCCGAGTCTGCGTAATTCAAGCAATTCAAGACCAGCTTTAGAAAGGCGCTCAAGGTTTACCTTCACCCTGTGATTTATTCTGTATACAAGTACTTCATTGTGTCCAACTTACCTCGATTGCAATGTTACCGGAGGAAGTAGTTACTGTGTATATTCGCAGGATAGAAGTAGTCGCATCCAGTATATATCCAGCGTTTGTAGTGTCAAACATCTTCATAGTCAACAAATAGTATGATTCGAAACAAACAGAAATGGACTGGCACAACAATTCTATGGTTATTAGCCAAGAGAAGGCTTTTTTCACATTTTCGCTGATTCTGTACAACTGACCATAACGAAATTTGAGCTGCTCAAGATAGTCGCACGTGAATGGAACCTCCCTACTTATGTGTTCTTTCACTTCTGTGTTTAAAGATGAAAATCCTGTGGAGCATAAGTTAGCAGAAAGCATGAAATACGCAATAAAGAACGAGTGGCTAACGAACAATGTACATACGCTCCCAAAAATCACTGGAACGTCCTTCCTGTTCTTTGCAGTGGTTATCAGCAAACTGCTCCAAGATGCAAATTCTAAAAAGTTTAAGATACAGTGGAGACAGGTATGTTTCAATTGAAACCACTTGATTTTAACACTTTTTTCAACTAAATAATCGATGGATATCAATTCTTTCATCAATTTCTGAAAATGTCCTTGTTTTAAAAGGCAGTAGAAGTAAATAAAAATTGGGTATATTAAATATAGCAAGCGGGATACGTTTTCAGCAATCGCTTTAGGTAAACTGGACTCTTCACTTGCAATTCTTAATTTCCCTGTCTGAACTGATATGTACACAACTAATACTGTTGCCATTACTTTATAGATAAGGCCCAAATTTTGTGTCACTGAGTTCCATCTTGTTGGCTTCGTACATCGAAAATCAAATGACAATAGACCAAATATCTGACCAAAGAAGATGACTGGCTGACAAATCTGGTAAGTAACTGACTTGGTGAAAAGTGAGTTCACTCGAGTAGTGTGAACACTAGAAGGCTTAATTCGAATCATATCTTGATTTGATTTCACTGCCTGATTGAATTTATTTGATGTTTTGACAAACACAGACCTGTAAATTACAATGTACCAACAATCAATAAAGGTAATTTTTTTATTTGTGTGGAAACATTAGTAAATAATGGACGAATTTCTACTGATGAATTGTTCTCGTCGTTGTTTTGAAGTGGAGGTAGTGGTAATGAAGTTAATCACGAAAATAATCAAGGGCTGACCTCCCTCTCGCTCGCTCCCAGTGAGTAGCCAAAACAATTTTATCAATATTACTAACTTTAGTTAATTACGAAAATAATAATAGGGCTGACCTCCCTCTCGCTCGCTCGCAGTGAGTAGCCAAAACAATTTCATCAATATTACGACTTTAGTTAATTACGAAAATAATGAAGGGCTGACCTTCTCTCGCTCCCAGTGAGTAGCCACAACAATTTCATCAATATTACGACTTTAGTTAATTACGATAATAATAATAGGGCTGACCTCCCTCTCGCTCGCAGTGAGTAGCCAAAACAATTTCATCAATATTACGACTTTAGTTAATTACGAAAATAATAATAGGGCTAACCTCCCTCTCGCTCGCAGTGAGTAGCCAAAACAATTTCACCAATATTACGACTTCAGTAATAATTAAGGGCTGACCTTCTCTCGCTCCCAGTGAGTAGCCAAAACAAGTTCATCAATATTACGACTTTAGTTAATTACGATAATAATAATAGGGCTGACTTCCCTCTCGCTCGCAGTGAGTAGCCAAAACAATTTCATCAATATTACGACTTTAGTAATAATGAAGGGCTGACCTTCTCTCGCTCCCAGTGAGTAGCCAAAACAATTTCATCAATATTACGACTTTAGTAATAATGAAGGGCTGACCTTCTCTCGCTCCCAGTGAGTAGCCAAAACAATTTCTTCAATATTACGACTTTAGTAATAATGAAGGGCTGACCTTCTCTCGCTCCCAGTGAGTAGCCAAAACAATTTCTTCAATATTACTAACTCTTTTGTTGCAGACCCTTAACGAAGTATTTCCATGGCCAGGATTGTCCAAACCATGAATTGAGAAGAAGTTTGGTGAGGTCAGGTAAAGGTAAAGTCTCACAAACAACCGGCATATTTAAAAAAAAAACTGTAAAACTTTTTACATGTTTACGAGTTTAAACTAAAGCCGAGTGAGCTTGATGAGTTTGGATGCCATGACTCGAGGGGTTAGACAAAGACAAAAAAGTGTACAAGATTTGCATAATTATCTGGAAATCTTCTAACGGACTTATAGAGATTTTCAGATTTCCTATAAGTTAAAGATTTACATGAAGTTTTACACAGATTTACAGAGTCACTAAAGATTTAAGTAAGATTTAATGATTTACATGAGATTTTTTCGACATTTGCACGGATATGCAGAAGATTTAAAGATTAAGATTTGCACAATTACAGATTTACATGAAGATTTGAAGGGATTTAAAGATTCACAAAAGATTTAAGTAAGGTCTAAATGATTTATGCCGTGTTTACGTAATTTACAAGATTTGTACTATATTTTACAAAATTTGTACAAGATTTGAATGATTTACACAAAATTAAAGGTTTATGGATTTACAAGATTTGGAGCTGATTTATAAATCTAAATCTTGGCTGTCCGAGATTTCTAGCTTTGTGGAACCCCTAGTATGAACGCACTCGACCGACAGAGTCATTGCAGCTCCATCTGTTGCCGCCACATATAAATACGTTGTGGAAAACCAAGGCCGAGTGCGGTTGGTGAGCTAGGCTAACATCACTGTGTTTTGAAAGTCATTGCAGCTCCAATTGTTGCTACCACAGATAAATACGTTCTGCAAAGGTGGGCTCAGATTGCTTAGCGTGACACACACTTCACATTCGGTTCACGTTTGCTCTTTGTGTTTGTACTTTTCATTTGTCTCTGTTCTGAAAAAAGCAAAAAAAATAACGTTGGCAAAACTAAGGCCACCTGAGATTGTCTGACATGAATGTTCGGTATTGCCGTCTGGTCGTGAATATTGGACAGGTGTAGTGCTGTGTAGTTATAATTTTGCGTAGTTAATACCTCCTCGAGTAACCGGTGATGGAAGATGTTTTGGATGGGCGATTTGTATCAGAATGGAAAGAGATTGGCGCTACGTAGCGGCAAGGAGGGGAGGAGAGGTTGGGGCCAGCTTGTGTAAGAGAGAAGAGACTGGCATAACGGGGCCAGGCACGTGCTCTATATATATATATTTTTTTTTTGGGGGGGGGGGGGCGGGGGTAAAGCAGGAGAGAAAACGCAGTTTTAAGTTTTCCTTTGTTCGGTGATGCAATCCTGTGATGAAAACTGATACACGTAGGAATGCATACTTAATTCACTGGCTACAGTTTTGTGCTAGCTCCTGAAAAGATAGATGAGGGATGAAAGATTTTCGACCTAGTGTGTGGGAAGAGGGAGAGAGCGGAGGACTAAGACGGACAGTAGAGGAAAGAGCATCTGGTGATGCAGGAGTTGAAAGAAATAGCCTAACCTAACGGAGTCAGAATAGGCATATATATCACGGGAGGTCAGACAGAGAGTGGGGGCGGGGGAATTCCCGATTGGGATAAAACAGTATTTTGATGGATACGTGACTCATTTGTGACCACGCAGACACTTTTGGCTGAACTTTATTCGGGCTTTCCACTTGTTTGTAATACTAGCATTTTACTCTGTGAAAATTAGAAAAAGATTACCTCGAGTTGCTGGTAAAAGTAGGTAGACACCAAGTCAAAACCAGACTCTGTTATGAGTGGAAACGTTCTGGAAATTGTCACGAGTTATCTCAATTGGATAAAACACTAGGGTATTGTTAGACAATATTGGGAAAGTTCGGCGCTGTAATATCAAGGCGTCACCAACACCCTGCAAGCACTGGTTGTGAGCTGTCGAATCACCTTGTCACATTAAACTTTCCTTGCTGCTATGGCAACTGTGATATTTTACGACCAGCACATTTATAAACATAAGCTGTGGGGGGCGGACAAACAGTACATGCATTATTTTACGTAATTCTTTCCTGATGGTCCATCAATTGGCGTGAATCAATGTTTAACTTTACTGCTTACTTTACACAATGTACACTTTCGTTGGCTAAGTTGGGCAAGCATAAGATTAATGGCTTACACAGTGTTTATACAGCGTTAACAGGGGCAATTCCTAATTATGTGGATAATTGATGGGTTATTATTATTGATCACCGAAACACTGACTGCCCATTTTTAATGAGTTATCAAATTAAACAGGGCAAAAATTATAAATTTACTTTTATATATTTAAAATATTCTGTAGAGGTTCCAACAGATATTCTAAGAACCAGCACATAATGGTAAAATACTACAACGTACTATGAAGGTTTTGAATATGCTTTAAAAAGAAATTTCCGTGGGTAATGTAATTTATCATACCAGTGGAATTTTTTTTAACTCCACTCGTTCCTTCAATGGAATCGTGATCAGTTCAAGGATAATTATTATTAAACAAGCATGACTTTTGTGTAAGCTTGGCCCAGAAAATCAGTGATAACCTCCTCAGGTCTTTTTTTTTTTGTTTTTGTTTTTTTCAAGTGGTTGTGTCAGCCTTGGGATCCGAACCAGCATTCACTAGATTTGGAGATTAGGATGCTGACCATTGGGTTTTCCTTGCTCGCTGTACTTGGGGTTCATGAGGAATCCCCATATAAAGCTCGCAGTGCGTCTCAGAACCAACGTTTTGCCCATCTCGGAGATGTCCCTTATACGGGCCATGTAAGCTATGCGTGGACCCCAGGAGGAAAATTATAATTTACATGAATTACCCACAAATAAGAAACAGACACCGGTGCCATTGTGTAATATATCGTAAACTATTTGACTAATTTGTTTAACTTAAATGGCTGGGTGGTAGTACCACCTATTGAATGCAAATGACGTCCCAATAATCATGATAACATATATTTATTCCATGATATACAGGGTGTTTCAGAATAAAACCGACAAACTTCCAGGGCATAAGGAGGTTAAGACAAGTCAAAAGGATAGCTGGATACAACACCTATCAAAAAATGCTTGGTTACCGAGATATCGTCCTATTGCACCCCGTCTTATTTTATGATCGAGTATTTAAGTCAGGGCTTAATTGGAGACTGTGAGTCACTGACTGTGGTTGAATGCCTGCAAGGTGCACGCTGTATTATGCCTTCATACACCATTCTAATCTTGTGTGTTTAAACAGCGTTAACTGTTATGAACTAGAATAGTTACCAACGATTTAAGACAAAATTCATAGTTCTACAGCTGAGATTCAGCACGGGCACCAACCTGGTGCAAAACTTCGTGATAGGCCTAATCGAATTCCGTCCAAAACTGCAACTACCTCTTGCCAAGAGAGTGTAAATAAATGTTAAAAATCTTTTAAAGGATGGCGTAAGTTAATAATTTCTACACGCAATAAATGTTCCTCAATGTTGTAAAAAACATTGCTGCATTTGATAAATGTTTTCCTACTAGTTGTGTGTATTTTTTTTTCTGTGGGGTGGTGAGGGATGGGTGAAATATGGTTTCGTTTTAAATTGTGCACAAAGGTTGTGCAGCGGTTGAGGACTGGTTTGAGGGATCCAGCCCATCTTTTGAGCAAAATGTCACCAAACATTTTTTCTTGAATCCCTCGATGTAATAACTCGATGTAGCCACAGCCGGAAAAAATTCGCAGGAAGCCGAACAAAGCCGTGGGTGTTGTTAGCCCCCGAGTAAGGTGCGCTTCTTCTTTTTCACCGTGTAATGGAGGAACTTATTTAGCATTATGACAAATATTGGGGTTTCGACATGGGGGGCTGGTTCCCACGCATCCACCCCACTCCCCTCCCTTCCTACTGTTCAGGGGCATTTATCTCCCCTCTCCATTGTCCTGTTCGTGTTTCTTTATTTATTTTTTGCAGTTAAAAAAAAAAAAACTAGAGTCCACTTTACGGCTATTGGCCCGGGAGGTGAGGGGCGAGTTGAACAAGCGTTGTAAACGTTCCAAGCAGATTCCGGAAGCTCAAACTCTTTAAGACATTGAAATACCTGATCTGACCTAGGACGCATGCCTTTTGATGATGTTAGCCATCGTTCTTCACATTTATAAAAACTACTACACGTTATAACTACGGCTGTAAATTTGGCAGTTGCCTTGCCTATAAGACTATAAAGCCAATGGGCCAGGGTTGTTACCATTGCCCCGTCCCCACTCCCCCCATCTCCTACTTTCAAGGATCATCAGTTGGACAGGCCATTTACATTCTCCCCTTACGGCTTTCAGCTGGTTAACGAAGGTTTTTTTTTATACGTTGGGAACAACGAACATACTTGGGCTGCTCAATTTCAGGAAAATAAAACAGGTTTTCTTAGGAATAATAAAAAGGAATTTCTGCTGCATTTTTTTGCTTTCTTAATTAAAATATAGCATTACTTCTAACGTATTTCATTACGGAAACGTTAAGAGCTACTGGGTAGAGAGAGGCCTTGAAAAGAAGCCAGATCCGCTTCACGGCAAAACGCGTCAGCATACTGAGTTCTTGCAAAGTGCTCCTGTCTTGGCAAGATTAGAGGATATTGCAGTTCCGAACATAATTTATTAT
>JAHWFP010254085.1:0-19638 GCA_023313725.1 Lithobius niger
TCATGGTTGCACGAGTCTCTAATGAAACTGTATGTGCAGTTTTAACAGTATAAATATTTACAAAAATTATATACAAATAATTAATAATTTAAAGTTATTATATACAAATATTAAATGGTCAGTTAAACTTAACTGACATGTACATTTTGTGTAACTTTCATTTAAACTTATACATATTCATGTAATTACACTTTACAAAATTTCAAATAGCAAGTCTAAAGTTCATGTTAGTCAAATTTCAATCCAATAGAAATGCAAATAGTTTGAAAAAGTGATGATATCTTTTAAAAATTAACTATGCATCATACAGTTTATGAACAAGTCAGGTGTATTATGGCAAAAAAATTCTTCGTTAATTTTTACATATTACGGTAAACAGCCATTCTTTGATTTCTTTTTTCATTTTATAAAAATTACTTAAGTTCTTAAGTTTCACTGGTAATTTATTGAATGTATTCGGAAGTGTTTATTTCATTCCTTTTTTCCGTATGAATTTCTAACTGCAGGTAAAATCAGCCAAATATTGTTATTATAAAGTTTATAATAATAATATAAACTTTATTGTTAGCAACCGCAAAAGGCGAGGGGAAAGGCCAGTTATGGCTACTAATACCCCACTCAATATGATAAATGGTAGAAATCATTGCCAAATGCAACAAATTGCCAAATCGATAAGTATAAATAAAATTATATTGCTAAAAGTTAAAAAAATTAATTAAACGTAAAAATGTACTATTTTAAAACATACACACACAGAAAATCCAGAAAGTAGCAAAAAATACTGCCCAAAAAGGGACAGACAAATATTTTTTCAAATTACGTTGCGCGAGTCCCACTTTAAATGATTTAAGAGATGATAGCGTCACCAACTCACTTGGTAGGGCATTCCATATCTTCACGACGCGATTTGCAAAGAAATGTTCACGACATTCGGTATGAAGGTTACTGAGTTTTAACGGGTGGTCACGTGTACGGCTATCAATTAGCAATTCAAAAAATCAAGTAAAATCGAAATGAACCAACCAGTGTAGCGATGAAAACGTCAAGTATAGGTCCGCTTTTAATCGACGCAACCTGAGTGAACCTAGGTTAAGAGATACCAGCCTTGCAGAGCAGGAACTTTTACGCCGGCCACACAGAGAATTGTAATTCTACGTTGAACAGACTCAATACGGCCAATGTCTCCAACCAATTATGGTGACCACACAGAGCTAGCGTATTCAAGAATGGGCCTTACAAAAACTTTAAAAGCATAAACTAAAGTATTAGCATCTCCAGGGGTAAATAACTTTATTAATAATGCTATACGTTGGTTTGCAGATTTGGCAATATTTGGCCTAAATGTGGACAAAATTCTACATTTAGTAGAATGAAGCCCCATAACAGCAGTAGTTTCTGATTTTTAACTTGATGAAGCCAGTCCAGTTTTGGACTTGTCAATGTCCTTCTACAGCCGTGTCTGTTTACCGAATTACTGTTCGCTTATCTAGGGTTAAGTACATTACCAGAATAGTAATCGTACAGACGGCAAACCATTTCTACTTTATTCACAAGACATCTTAAGAAGTAGCACGCCACAAATGTCCCTTTACGCTTATACACTGGTTGTCAAAATCAAACGTAAAGTATTCGACCCTAGCTCGGATATCATTGGACGATTTCCATATTAATTACTAACATCCATAATTACACTACGTACGTTGCCTAATTTACAGTTGGTGGGAAGGAAATTATGCATGACCTCCTAGCAGTCCTGCAAAGAAACATGTTCGTTCTTCACAGCGACGACATTTTTGTCAATCAAGAAACACGCTAGTACGACGGCGACTTTGACTAGTCGTACTAGCGTGTTTATTAACAGAAAACAATTTCATCGCTGTGTGTTTGTTTGTTTTGATTTTAGGGAGCACGAATCAAACTGGGTATCTGCCTCAAGACGATGAGAGGGACAATCGCTCATCAAGAACATAACAATTATTATTTACAACAAGGCTCAGTCCACAGAAACGGCAACAATGGTAAGGCCTGTAGCTGAGCGCACAAATATAGCAAGTGGAAACCCTGATCAGTCTAGGATTTCCCACAAAATAAGGAAACGGTTTTGAATGCTTATGTATTTCAATTCTTGACCCTTTTGAGTACCTTAAATTCAAAAACAACGATTGAGTCCATTTTTAACAGCATTTCATTTAATTAAACGAGATCGTCACTTGGGTTGAGTCTTTTGTCAAAAGGGTGAGCTTAGAAGAAACTAAATCTCAGTGAAACGTAATTTCAGCTGTCAGACTATAAAAATGTATGTTTTAATCGTGTGTGCTTCATTAACAAAAAATGAACAAATGACAGTTGCTTTGAACTGAAATAAATGAAAAATCTACAATTTCATGCATTTTCTTAGACTGCATAAGCTGCAGGCCACGGATCTGAAACATTCTGCATTTTGAATCATCCAAAACTACCCAAAACACAGCGACGAAATTTTTTTCTGTCAATAAACACGCTAATACGACTAGTCAAAGTCGCCGTCGTACTAGCGTGTTTCTTGATAGAAAAAATATCGTCGCTCAGCGGCGTAGCTACAGGGTGGCAAGGGTGGCAGAATGCCACCGGCCCCCACCCTCAGGGGGCAACGAAAGAAAAAAAGATATTTAGATTTAAAAAAAAAGGCTCTTTTGTAGTACACTAGTTATTTAATTTGCTATAAACCTTATTTTAAAAATAAATTTCGAGCCTTCCCGTCTGTAGATCTTCCTTTCAATAGAAAAAAATGTGGTGGCCCATAATAAATGCAGGAGCTGAAAAATTTCTCAAAGTGTAAACGTTTCCAACTTTAAAAAAAATTAAAATAGGTACCATTTGACTGGAGTACGAAACAGTGGTCCCTATTTTCACTATAGGAAAACATTTTTAAAAATTAGGAAAAAAAGCATGGACTTAGAAATTTTTCAGCCTGTGCGTTTTTTATGGGCCATCCTGTATATTAAGACCCCAAAGGGCAAATTTGCCACCGGCCCTACCTGACGTAGCTACGCCACTGTCGTCGCTGTGAAGAACGACCGTGTTTGTTTGCAGGACTGCTAGGAAGTCATGCATAATTTCCTTGCCACCAACTGTAAATTAGGCAAATTTTATTCACGAATGTCAATTAGGCAACGTACGTAGTGTAATTATGGATGTGAGTAATCAATATGGAAATCGTACACGAGGTACACAAGTACTCAAAATTCAAATACCAATTTCTCCATTCATTCAGTACCAGGTATATTTTGTAACCCGGCCGGGTTCAGGTGACATAGAAATGTTTTCATGTATTTTGTGTGCATTCCTAAAAAAAATGTTTAAAATGCCGTAGGGCGTTTCTTTCTAGGAAAAAAATAGGCCTCGAATTTTGTAACATTTAGCTTTCAGGCTAACATATCTTCGAAAAAAATATTTTATACAAAATCTTTGTCCCTCAACTCATGCCGTATTAACGTTTTTGGTTTGTAGTCCTAAATCTCTGTTCAGGAATTTTCCCCAGAACGCAGTGAATTTTCCGAAACAACATTACTTCTAGACGCTAGGTCGTGAGATAACCTGAGCAACCTACCCAACACTGCAAAAACTCATAACTGCCTGGACTTTCTAAAGCTACATTGATACCACACGTCTAAATTTCTTATTTCAGATTTCAGTATATTATGATATAGGTATATATTGGACTTCGCAACACAAAGCAATATTTTTCAAAATAAGTTAAATCCATTTTTCACACTGATCCAGAGCCTGCATTTTACAAAAGTTATATATATATATTTTTTTGTAATCATTTGCCCTAGAGGTACATTTCTGAACAATCATATCTTTGTAGGCTATGCTACTTTTGCTTGGATAGAAACTTGGCTGGTTTGCAAAAAGGTAAATTTTGGATTTAAGTTGTTTTGCATATTTGCTCTTCATCTAGTCTTCTACAGGAATGGGAGTGGGGCGGGGGGAGGAGATCAAACTGACAATGTTTCCAGACGAGCAAACATCCGCAATACCAAATTTAAAACTATATTTTTAATTTTGGACCATTCATCTGCACATGCACATTATGCTCTTGTTCACCTTCAGACAATAAAACAGTAACATTCCGAATGAATTGAATTGCGATGTTATATTTTTTTGTCTTAAAGTGCAAAATGCATCGAATTGGATGTTGTTGCGGGTTCCAGCTCGTCGGGATGCAGTCCAAATTTAATAACACCAAGACGAACTTTCAAATTGTCTCTCTCCCGTTTTCATCCTATGGGATTTAACATGTTCCATCTCCTGTTCTTTACTAGCAATAAAGACACTTGTAGTGCTTATCCCTACCATTCTACAAATTTCGATAACACCCTGGCTTTGGTACTAAACCCTTGGGTCGAATTGAAAGTTTTCATTGCAAAAAGTACCATCGGCTTCTATCGTTGGATGGAAACAAACTGAGGAAAATGAAAAATATTCATAACTTAAAGATAAACCTTATGTTATACAATTTTGCCTTTGACACACCATCGTAACATACGAAGAGAAGGAAAAGAAGTACCGCACAATAAATGCGAGATTAAAGTTTGGCGGCTTAGAACGATGCTGTCGCGGGAACACATTAAGCTTCGAACGTGGAGGATACGAAATTCTTATTCAGTCATTAATGTGGCGTGCTTAGATGAAAAAGTTCTGCATCTGCACTCAAAATTCGTAGAAAAACCGACAAAATAAAGAAAACTTTAGGCGGGGAGCAATGATATGTGAAAAGGTGCCCCATAGTTTTGTACTGACAGGGTGGTCAAATAACCGAACAGTAAAGAGAAGTATTAATCCCAATTCTTTGATCAGATCCAACAAAATGGTCGCCCCATTACCCATTTCATCTCATTTTATTTGCCCCATTTGCCCCTTACTACGGCCCTGCTTGTACTAAGCAGGGCCGTAGTAAGGGTACAAATGGGAAAACTTTGCTTTAGGCCTGGCAGGGGGTTATCGCCTCCACTCACTGAAGGAAAATTACTGCACGGCCTACTTAGCCTGACACGAAATAAAGTAAGTGGGAGAGCCCGCAAAATTAGACTGAGCTAAACTCGGGAGCTGGGAACTTTAGGATTAACTTAGGGTTAGGAAAAAGAGGCTTGATTTAGGTTGGGGGAACGTTTAGGCTAAAGGGGCCTAACCAAAATTGGGCCTGCTAAAGCATAACTAGCGTACCGAATTTCGTTCCGTTTTTTGCAATGGCATGCCTTGCCAATGTCTACAAGTTCCTAATTTACACTGAGGTTGTACGAAGCATGGTTAAAAAGTTAGCATCACGATGACCTTGAAAAAATGCGTCAAGATCAGTGATCGACACATGGTTATTTGACCCCCCGTTCGCCTACATACCATGCAAAGTTTCATTATCCTAACATTAACCATCTTTGATTGCCAAGGGTGGCCCTTCCTTTCTGCTCCACCCTGTATATTCTACCCTGGTTAAAACCTTGCAGCCTATACCATTCGTATCCTTCGCAAGGCAGGTTAAGTTCGACAGGCCTAAGTTATTCACTTCGTTCACAACTACCAATTTTAACGTAAATCTAAACGAAGATTTCAATCTTAATCAAACTGCCTTCACAAGACAGACTAATCCGTATCACAGCTTAGGGATTTTTGGTTGTCTAGAACGACACTCCTCTTTAACGCTTAAACTCGAGGCGTCACAACGTAACACGACAAGAATCCACCATATTTTCTTCGCCGTCAAATCCTATTGGTAATTCGAAGCAGTTGTGGTGTCCTTATACGCCTGTTTAAGCCAATGAAAGCAGAGTGGGGAAATCCGATCAAGCGAATCTTCGTCTAAAGCTCACGTTTCGTCCTCGCACATCCCATTTGAACTTACGAGACGAGAACGAGACTTGAGTGCTGCAGCGCTAGCAATGGTGAGAAATGAAAACCATGTCTTCCAAGTTAGTTCCCGTGGGGGTCCTCATTTGTTAGCGCAACTCAAATCCAGAATCGTCTATATACTCCTGCAAAAAAGGCCTGAAGTCGTTTTTTAAAGAATGCTAACTAACTTCCGTACATGATTCCGTTAATTGCCTGGGCGTATACATCAAAACTACTTTTCTTTACTAGTTACTAATTAGTAAAATTTAATAATTAGTGATAACTAATTACTTGGTAATTACTAACTGCCAAGCAATTAGTAAAAAGTTTAGACTTTTGGCACCCTTAATTACCCTTTTAGTTCTATATTGTGTTATACGTAATTAAGGTGGGGAAATAAACAATGTCTGATGACGTTATCAAGATCTGTACAGAAGTTATTGATTAAAACATTTTTAAGAAATAAATTTTTACAAAGAAACTACAAAAAAAAAAACTGAACAGTTTCCAGTTCTACCTAAAAATATTTCTAGGAATTCTATGTCTTCCCTTATTTTCAAAAAGATTCAGGTTTTCCTTGACATTTTCGTCCAATTTTTATTTTTCTCGAGATGTTTCAAGTGTTCAACTTTGTCTGAATCCTGTAGTATAGTTTGTTCCACATTATGCTTTCAGAAAATTGACTGTATGACGTCACGTTTCCTGCCGCTACGAGTACAAAAAATATATAAGTATCTCACTCGTAGACTGTAACAGTAACTGTGTAGACTCTACAAGTGTGATATTCACAAGTTTTTGCATTCGTAGTGCAAGGAAACGTGCCATCATATAGTGAGTTTTCTGAAAACATAATGTGGAACAAACTATAGTCTCGGATAAAAAAAAAATACATAAATACTTAGCTGCAATAAAATACATTCAAATTTGTGACTTTTTGACATTAAGACGATGTCCCGTTTCAAGCTAAGTGAAACGGTTATTTTACCTTAAAGCTTTGCCACACGTTTTTAAAACAACGAAAAACAAGATAATTGACAGCAGTCTTACACAAAGTGTTACAATTATTTTTCTTAGTTTTTTTTTTTTCAAATACATGACAAATGTTTAAGCTAAAATAACTTGACGAATTAGTTTGAAAACGGGACAGAACCTTAGCCCCCAAAACGTCGCTAATATCAGTTTATTTTATTGTGGCACTATTGACATTTTTTAAATATCACCAACCAGGAGAACCTGGAAAACTCAGGGATTTAAACTACATTTCAAATACAGGAAAAACTCAGGGAATGTTCCAATTTTTCACACAAAAACCTGGAAAACTTTGGGAAAAAACAGAGCCACACCTTTAGGCCTAGTCCTAAAAGCATAAACACATTTTGCTAGGACACTGATAAAATAAAATGTATCACTGTATTTAAAACGTTGACACCTAAACGTTTATTAAATCGGGCTACTCTTTTATCAGTGAGCTCTAAAAACCATAAAACTAGCAGAATGTGTGGAAAAACTTTTATTCTTAAAATTACGGTAAATAACCCGGCAATTGACCTCTTCTTTCTGGAAAACCTGGAAAACTAGGGGCAACTTTTAGGCCTAGTCCTAAGAGCATTAAACACATTTTGTCATGGCTGTTTGCTGTGATGTTCATATCACGTGACTGGGCTAGTCGTATCATACTGCCAAACAGCCGTTGTTCTCGTTCGTCATTGGCTAACTCATGGTGACGTCACGGCAAACAGCCATTGCGCATGGTTTAAACGCTCATTAAATCAGTGAGCCCTAAAAACCATAAAATTCAACAATGTGTCGAAAAATTCCATTCCTAAAAATACAGTAAATAACCTGGAAACTGACCTCATCTACTCTGGAAAACCTGGAAAACTCAGGCAAATTATTTCGGTATTTTGGTGGGAACCTTGTTTTGTGTCACAGAAATGTTAGCGCGTTTTATAAATACTCCTGTAGTTTCCAATATGTTAGCTTGGTTTAGGTTGGGCTAGGTTACATATAGATTTTTTCGATCTCTCGTCCATTCGTATAACTATTTCTGGTTTTGAATAGTGCTAAGCAGTGACTGGCGCTAAGCGGGGAGGGGGGGGGGGATAAAAGTTACGATGCCTTAATCTGCAAGATGTAATGACTTCATCGCTTAAGAGATTAAGTAAATTGGTATCCAACTTTATCCTGTCGGAGTACTCTGCCTTGATTATACTCGGGGGAAGACGACACAAAATTTAGGCACTTAACCGTAAAATGACACGGAACGCCGAGCTCGTTATTTTTCCGTTACCACTTGGTTACAGCCTTCCAATTTTTTGGTGTAATTGAAAATGTGTCGTATAACAGTAATAAATGAAAGGACTTACTTGTGAGATGGAAATGAGGGGGCGACCCGCGTATTACACAAGACAAAAGATAATCGCCTACAATTTAAATTCCGCCAGCGTTTACATTCCGTATTTACGACCCGCGTATCGGAAAGGGCGACTGGAAAGCGACCAACATTAAGAGGAGCCGTAAAAAAAAGTAAATTACGATTTGGAAAAGTGAACTTTTTTATTGCACGCTGCCACGAAAAATCAGTGGTAACATAAACTACGTGGTTCGTAATGGACCGGTTTAAAAAAGTAAAGTGTCCAAATCCCCTTAAAATTATGTGGGTACCACGGCGCAATTTTTTTGTACTGTATATCGTTAAGTCTTCCAGCAGGCAAAGAAGTAAATGATTTAAAAAAAAATAAATAAAAAATAAACCTGAGCCAAGCCTGCATAAATAATCTTTAGGGAAATCTACAGCCCTAATGATAAGTTCTGTGCAGAAATGCAAAAAAAAAAAAAAAAAAAAAGTGTAGTTCACATGGTACTGAAATACCAAATGGTGACAACGTAAAAAACTAGGGCGTTTGGTTCAGTTCAGATCTTAAACCAGCTTTACTGATCAGATTTATTGATCATATGGTTTGCAAGGCTATAGGCAGAGGGGCAGTTATTAAACGATTTTACGTCAGATGACACAACTCTGATATGGGCTTACAAAGTCTATGTTAGACCCAGTTTGGAATATGCATCTCAAGTTTGGTCCCCTCACCTTTCGGGAGATATTGAACGTTTAGAGAGTGTCCAAAGAAACTTCACAAAATCCTCGCCAGGTTTTTATTCTGTGCCTTACCGTGACCGCTCTGGGAAGATGAAACACGATTCTGTAGAACTGAGGCGGCTATAAGTGCTGAACTACATCTTACATATTTTATTTTGCACTGATTAACTACATTGGGTCCTAATCATTTCTTTCATGTACAAGAATAAAGTAGAATTAGAGGCCACATGTATAAATTAACTGTGCGGAAGGCGAGACTTATTGTCGAACATTTTTTTTTTTAGTAACAGAGTGGTTAATGTTTGGAATGCATTCAGTGTCCGGTGCTGTTAATGTCATTACTCTGACTCTGTTCAAGACTGGGCTGCGAGCATTGAATCTTTCCACATTTCTGCTATAATTTTAATTTGATGTTGCTTGCGACATAGTTTCAACCTGTCTGGGGACCGTATGAGTTTTTTTTTTAAGCGCTCTAAGCATTTAAACATTAAAAAAAAATGTTTAAGCATTTAAAGCATTTAAGCATGTTTAACATTTTCAGGCATATTAAGTTATTATTTTTTTGCTTGTAATTGTGGGCAGTTCAAGTATTTTTTAAAGCATTTATAGGCTTTTTAAGTCTTATGTTTATTTGTAATTGTGGGCATATTAAGCATTATTTAAGCATTTTAAGTATTTTTAAGTGTTATTATGTTTTACTTGTAATTGTGGGCATAGTAAACATTACTTAAGCATTTTGAGCATTTTTAAGTGTTATTATGTTTTACTTGTAATTGTGGGCATAGTAAACATTACTTAAGCATTTTAAGCATTTTTAAATGTTATTATATTTTACTTGTAATTGTGGGCATATTAATCATTATTTAAGCATTTTTAAGTGTTATTAGTTTTACTAGTAATTGTGGGCATAGTAAACATTACTTAAGCATTTTAAGCATTTTTAAGTGTTATTATATTTTACTTGTAATTGTGGGCATATTAAGCATTATTTAAGCATTTTTAAGTGTTATTAGTTTTACTTGTAATTGTGGGCAGAACGTAAGCGGATTCGTCCTGTTCTTTCCCTCCCGAGTCCACGGGATAAAGTGTGATTATTATCATTATATGAAATTAATAGTATTAAAAAAAGCTTAACCGTGTAAAATGCGGATGTAAGCCTTAAAAAACTTAAAGCTCTAAAAGAACAGATATTAGAAAACGACAAGTAAGCCATCAGCGTCGCACTAATACGTGTAAAAGAATCTCAAGCATCCCGAAAAACAAGTTGGAAATTCTTTCACACGTATTAGCATAGTAAACGAATCTCCAACTTGTTTTTCGGGATGCTTGAGATTCTTTTACACGTACTAGTGCGACGCTGATGGCTTACATGTCTTTTCTAATATCTTATCCTTTAGGGCTTTACGTTTTTAAGGCTTACATCCGTATTTTATACGCTCGTAAGCTATTTGTAATACTATTACTTATTTTTCTTTTTCTGGTCACAGCAAGAATAACAAAAAAAAGAATATTGTAATCACCTTAAAATAACTGGTATAAGAGAGCTTTTTTAATACTCAATTTTTTAAGCTATAAAAAGTGAAAATCGTTTCTTTGGATCGATATCTAGGTGAGAGCATAATGTCCAACAACAACTACAGCAACTGTAGTCACATAGCGTTCAAAAGGCCCTATAAGGGCGCGTTTATGCAGCGACTCGCCTTTGCATTCTCGCAGCTAGGACTCCATCGCGATGGCAAAGGTAACATTGCCATGGCAACAAAGCTAAATGGATTAGCTAAATCCGACATCGTTTGAGTAAATACTTGCAGTCTTATAATCCGCGCCAATAATATAAAGAATTCCTCATGACGGAACAATTTTCCCAAACGCTTCTGAACTCACGTTATTTGCTTTTTTCGTTGCGAGGCAGCAGACATAAAATCGCCATGTTGGAATTTGAGGTGATTTCTAGCTTCCAGCTGCGAGAATGCAAAAGCGGGTGGTTGCGTAAACTTGCCCTAAGCCTTCTTCATACCTACGTTTTAAGCTATAAAACTTGAGCATCGGTTCATTAGGTTCGATCTGCAGATGCAGTACAGCTGTAACAGGTCAGAATTTGGGCTAATCATGCATATCGAGATAGAAGCCATGAAATTTGGTACACAAGTCAATTCTTAGCTTATAAATCGTGTAGCTATTAAAATCCTCGAGGAACCACATCCGACACATTCCTGTGCCCCCACCACACTCACTTGCATGAGGTTCTTGACCAACAAATTCTTGCTGATCGTGCTAAAAGATGAACTGGTACACAAATCATTCTTAGCAGTACACGGCATTAGGGATGAGTCGGTAACCGAAACCGAAACCGATTTGGATTTTGTGTCGGTTTTTCGTGCGATGTTCGAAAAATCAAAAATTGATTTGTTTTTCTAATTTTTTTTTAATAATCATCATTTTCTACGTAAAAATGACAGCAAAGCTCCTAATCATAAAAGAAAATAGTAGAGGAAAATGATGCCACAGCTAGGACCATGGTCTATGACGCTGCTGAAAGTGAAAGCAGGAGTTAGAAGCTAGTAATAGTACTGATACAAGAAAAAAAAAACTAGAAATAGCTGATTGGGGTGGATGGTGGCAAAAACCGATACCGAAACCGAAACCGCGGTTTTGTGAGAGTAAAAACTGAAACCGGAACCGAAGTAAAAAAAAAAATGAAACCGACCCATCCCTACACGGCACTCGACTAGAATTTGTTGGTCATCAGCCTCATGTAGTGGGCCCAGGGAGGCACTGGTGGGTCTTTGGTTTATCTCGTTGGGGTTCCGTATGTAGTTCGATGTCTACTGCTACAGTGCATGTTTTTAGTACGTTCAGTAAGAACTGATGGTAATCTATGCTTCATGGAGGTGCACAAATGCGGCCAAATGTGGAACGACTGGGCGTAAATTAAATATTTTCTGGGATGGATAACTCACGTTAAAAATACGCCAAATAGGTCTTACCCCAATAGTACTTGCGAAAAAATACAATTCGTACTACGATTAGGTCTAGGCATTCTATATACACATCCGCGGGCAACAGCATTCCACGAGCGAGAAGCGGTGAAGCAGATGGCTAATTCAATCCAAGGCCGACTGGAGTACAAACCACGTGCTTCGCCTCCTGACTCAACACCAGTCGATGCGCATGGCAGAAAATTAACGTCTCTTAGCGCTGCTTCGGCAAAATTAGATTCTGGTGGTGTTGAATCGACGGGCCTGGATCGAAACCTGGGAAGCGATACCCATAGCTTCTTTCCCAGACCACCTTATCAAACGAGATAATGTTAAAAATTCAATTTTGAACCATTCAAATCACTTTAATTTTGACTCCATCACCATTCTGCTTAATGGCACGCAATGTTAAACTAGAATGCCCTTGGGGCACGTCAAGATATTACCCAAGAGTGATGAAATTTTTTGTCTTATGTGATGTCTAAAGGCAAGTTTTCCACACGCGGCCTATAAGGAATTGAAAGGGAAAAAAAAAAGATTACTTTTAATCGAAAAAACGGTAACCGTCGGATACAGTGGTAGTTAAAAGACATAATGAAATCTAAAATACAATCTAAAACCACAGCAGAACACTTCAGCCAATCTTCAGAGTTCACTGTAAATTTTCAGTGTGTCCTATCGCCTACTTCAGACCAAAATATACCGTAAAACGAAAACGCAATACATCATATCACATTCGTCTGCTAGTAAACATTCGAAACTAGCAGACGATTGTGATATGATGTACTGCTTTTTCGTTTTTATGGTATATTCAGTCTGAAGAAGACGATAGGACTCACCGAAAATTTACAGTGAACTCTGAAGTTTGACTGAAGTGTTATGCTGTGGTGGTTGAGTGTACTTTGGATTTTATTATTATTTTTACTCCCCCTTAATCTCCACGATGTCCATGACGTCAATTCTCACCCAAACAGCGATATTTTTTACACGTGTCATAATCAATTTTGAAGCTCTTAAAACAGACTTCACGCATAATAATGCTTTCGAATTTCTTTTTAACAAAAGCGCAAAAAAACTGCGCAAAGAACTTGCCAATTTTCCTTCGAATACTTTTAAAGTTTCCAGTAACTTTTCATTCAAAATTTGAATTTTCTTATCTGCACCGTCTTGAAAATAACCAGATTCCAAGACGCCTGGCATCAGCAAAAACCTAATCAAGCTGGCAAGCAAACAGTTATCAGACTCTCTGCACGAGCGATAATGTGCCAGCTATGAAGCAGCCTTAAACTTTACTCCAATTCTATTATAGTTTTACGACAACATCAAGTTGAAATGAAGCAGCGCACCTCATTGAATTTAAAGTTGATATCACAGTTGCGTGTTTTTTTTTTATGTTGTTCCGTATTTCAATGGTTATTTAATCCCCTCAGGACGACAAAACAAAATCCAAATAAATTCTGACAGAAATGATGAATAATAAACGTAAAATAATGGCCAAACAACCACCAACTTGAGATCGGCATTGGTATTTGCTGTAGTTACTGGCAATTTCCAGTCATCAGCTGCAGTGGGTTTATCAGGGTTCAGATAATTTTTTAATTCTCAATTTCCCTGATGTTTCCACGTTTTCCAGGTGCATCCAATGGCAATTTCCAGGTGTTTACGAGATGTTTAGTTAGGGAAACAGGCAGTAGCTAATGTTTTTATTAATATTTGTACGAAAATAATCCAACATCCCAGAAAATAGCTGTTTTAGAGACTAGTCCAGACGGAACTAAACGCATTTTTATCACTGTTATTAGTACTAGCCTAAGATTTGGTATATTGAAGTTACGTTTAAAATGCTGCACATATTACATACATATTAAATCACAAATTAAAATATTTGCTACTTGCCTAGGATTTTGTTTCTGATCTGCTAATTCAATGGAACTTGCAGATCAGATAGAAAGGCTTTTTTTCCCGAATTTCCCTGTCGTTTCCCTGATTTTCAAAAAATGCCTGTTTTCCCTGAAATTTCCCTGATATTTTGGCTCTATTTTCATTTTCCCTGAGAATTCCAGGTTCTCCAGGTTTTCCAGGTTTAGTCTGAACCCTGTTTATACATTCAGTTTCAAACTGGTAAACGAAGCAAACAGTCTGCATTAAAGACTGGCCTTGTGAGGATACAAGATACACTAACCTGAGAAAGAAAGAAAAGACAACTGCCCCGACTGGGACTAGAACCCAGGACTTCCCGCTGACTACGCCGAGCGATCTAACCACCGTGCTACCGGGGCGGATACTGGCTACACGCTCCAGCCGAGCTAAGTAGCTGTTCAGTTTTTCTCAGTGATGACCTACAGGTCGCAAACATACACAAGGAGGGAAAACAATGCTGCTCCTTGGCCTCCACACTAGAAATAATGCGAGTAATAATAAACAAAGAATCAATTTCAAGGTAAAGGCTAAACGAAGCAAACAGTCTGCATTAAAGACTGGCCTTGTGAGGATACAAGATATACACTAATCTGAGAAAGAAAGAAAACACAACTGCCCCAGCTAGGGCTCGAACCCAAGGACTTCCCGCTGACTAAGATTCTCAGATTAGTGTATCTTTTATCCTCACAAGGCCAGTCTTTAATGCAGACTGTTTGCTTCGTTTACCCTTTACCTTGGGATTGATTCTTTCTTTATTATGCGTTTCAAACTGTGTTAAATGTCGACTTTCTAAATCATGAGAGACATTTTTAAGAATGATCGCAAGAGAAGAGGAAAAATAAGTACTGCTAATAAAACGCGAACGAAAAAATCAGAGCGGGTTCATCCACTTCGCCTACCACACTGGAAAAACATGAACGTGAAGAATAGTTGTGGACAGAAAAGGTATATCCCACACTAATCGCCCAGTGACCATTAAAAGGAAAGTTTAGAAATTTTCACTCAATTCTTGGCCGTTCTAAACTAAAGAAGAACGATTGATATCTGATGAGCACACAATTTTTCGGATTAAAACAAGTATTCACACCTTTGTCATTTTGTTCTACTATTACCGCCAAAAGATGGTGATGACTGATCTGAACTATTCCTTTTTTCCATCTAAGAAACCAGAGTTAAAGCAACATTCGGTCTGCCTTATAACAGCCACGCGCAGTCATGTGCCGGGCGCTGCCGTCGCGAGATTTGGCGTAGTAATACTACAACGTCACTTCCGCCCTCGTCTTCTCGTGATCACGTGAACGACGAGGAACGGCGACTGGCCTAGATAGACGAATTGCGGGTCACGTGACAGCGTTGACGCAAAAACTGTGTCGTCACAACCGAAAACAATGAAACGTCATGGTTATTGTGGGCGCGCAAAGGATCGTATACGTGCGGGACGCAGTAAATAAAGTTAACAATACTCAACAGAAAATCTCGTAGATACCACATTTAAAAATGGATTTTTAGCCAGGGATTGACTAACGGCAAGTAAATAAAACTTTGGGGCCGTACTTGATGCGGAGGAACGAGAAAAATGGCGTTGGGGGGAATGTCTTTTTAATTGCTAAGAGTTCATTTCTAACTTGCAAATTACAAGCCATTTATATCCGTTGCATAACGGTTTTTCGGATTAAAACAAGTTTTCACACCTTGTCATTTTCGTCGACTGTACCTGCGAAAATAAGGTACCGACTCATCTGCAATGCTTCTTTTTTCTAGTTAGAACTACGAATTATTTCGTAAACAAACGTCTCTAACTTATCTTTTGGCGTATGAGTCAGCACCTTTCGTCGACAGGAAAAGTCGAAGAAAATGACAAAGGTGTGAAAACTTGTGTGTTAATCAGAAAAATCATTTAAACAAGAGGTATCGTTCGGTAAGGTAAGAAAATAACAAAGGTAAGGGGACTAGGATATGATTAGAAGGCATTTGCGGAGTTAAGTGTACCGTATTGGCTCGTGTACAAATTGCTCGCAGAAAAACTGCATTCCAAACGAGACCTTACGAAATAAAAATGTGCACGTAAACCACACACGTTTTAAAAAATCCTTAAGAAGTACTGAAGAGAAAGACGTAAAGATGTGAAAATGCTGATATTAATTAATCAACAGAGAAGCATTATTGTGTAATTGTACGTTAGCCCTTTTAAAATGATTACTTACCAGAAATTTTTCTTATGCATTTTGAGGGCGTATGTGCCATTTTAATGTTTTAATTTTAATTTTAAATAACTTCAGTTGACCTTCAGTTTGCACCACTGAAAAGGTTGGGAAAAACAATAAATATGGTGAACCTGAACGTCAAAAATCTGTAATTATATAGCGTAATTATTGTTTACATGCACGAAAATACGTTATGTGGATTTGTTGAATTGGCTCGTTTTAGGAGTTCATACCCTTCATTTAGACATAAATATCAGTAATCCCTGGAGGAAATGAACAGGATGCTAAAAATAAATGAATAAAGTAAAACGGAAGAACCAATTTGCTTCCTTCAAAATAACGATGAAGAATGTGCTGGCGCGTGTCCATGTAGCACTTTGAACATTGCGTTACGAGGAGGCAGACATAATCCATAAAGCTATTAATATCATCATGTAATACCACCAATATTCTAACTCTAATTAGCATGTGTAAACCACGGTTGGTGAATTTATGGAAACATGTTTGCAGTCAATGGATCCAAAAGGTGCAAACTCCGTCACATGAATCATTTAACCAAAGAGCAACTAATCAGTATCAAAACTCATTAATGTTAATCCTGGTAATTAAATACAGAAAATGTATTAGTTATGTATTAAATTTTGACCAATTTTCCCTGATGCCAAACTTTAAAATTAATTTTTGGCTACACGTTTTTGCCTGTTTGCCAAGCTTATTACCAGCTAAAAAGAATAATTTTATGTTATCTGTATTAAATTACGTCACGATTCTGATCAAACTAAGTACGAGATATAAAACTGATCATGATGAACAAGACGAAAGTCTAAATGCATTATACATTATATAGATTTCGATACGTATCATACTTGGCGATAAGCGAGTAAATACATAAGATTGAAGTCCTCACGCCAGCAAAACTACAACAATTATTACCTACGGTCCTGTTCAATATTTTTCGACCTAATTTGGCCAGATAGTAGATAAGTATGGAAGGTAGATTTATCCCGAAACTTAAGCAGTTCTCTGCAAGAGTATAAGTAGGGAGCCACACGTCAATTTGAGAACTGTTCATTTGTTGTTCTTGTTATTGTTGTTCTACCACCGCTTCAGAAAAAACTACTGCACCTACCTAAAATCTGATCTAAGCCAGAAATTTCGTTCTCCTTCATCCGTAAAGAAACTATTTTTTCGATTGGTCGAGCAATTCCGGAGTTACGGGACCCTGAAAGACCAGTTTTATTGCTTTACATTGTTTTAAACATTGTAATTAGGGAACAATGCCAATCAGGAAACGCCAGCCGCCAGGCATAGACTGAAGAATAAAGAAATGCTAACAATGCTGCTGAGCCAACAATTATTCATCCGCACTTTCAGGAAACGTGAAGAGGAATGGTTTTGGCATGCCATAAAAAAGGTTCACGGATTACAAACAAAAACGTCTAGTGTATCGTAAAAAAGGTTACGATTGAAGTTTCGCTTTACTTGTTAAAAGGGACACGGAGAAAAACTGATTATTTTTAATTTAAATAATCAAATGTATAATTGAGAAAACTGCATCTGCAGGGCGTCCCAAATATCCGAGGTCACCCTCACAACTTTTTAAGGGGTTGAAAGAAAATAGTGAAACTCTGGCAATATAAGTTTAGTTAAAGATCAACCTTTTCGCACAACCGGCACTACGCCTGCCCCTATTGGGGGAGGGGGGGGTGGGGACCCCGGGCCCCAACACAGGAAATTTTCAATGGAATGGGGAGTGAAGGAATACCTTATTTGAAAGGTCTTCATTAGGTGAGTAAAGTGCCGCAATGATAGCTTCGATACGATGAGCCCAACCAAAATGGCAGCTGGTCAAACATAAGAAATTTCCTCTGCATCCCTATGACTTACTCAGGCTAAAGACGGACGTAGGTGGCAGAAAAATGCTTCGTTCAATTAAGTTGTATCACACCTACAACGTCTTTTGCGGTTTGAAACCAGAGTGTGGTCCTCAGTGCCCCCACCCCCGGTATTCCTTTACCCCCATTCCATCGAAAATTTCTGAGTTGGGGCCCCTTAATGCCGGTTGTACGAAAAGGTAGATCCTTTAACCAAACTTACTTTGCCAGAGTTTCACTATTTTATTTCAACTCCTTAAAAAGTTGTGAGGGTGACCTCAGACTTTTGGGACACCCTGTATGTAAGTGCTGTTGTTTAAGAATAATTTAATTAGCGAAGCACAACAGCGCTTAACATATGCAATTTTCTTAATTCTACATTTGATTATTTAAATTAAAACTGATAATTTTTTTATCTGTGTACATTTCAACAAGTAAAGTGAAACTTCAATCATATAACCCCATTTTTGGGGGCACAGTTGACGTTTTTGTTTGTAATATTATTATTTTACACGCATATAATATCCATAATAGTGATGTAGATGCACAAAAGACACTTCTGCTTCAGTTCGTTTCGTGTTGTTTCAAGTTGCGTGTTGTTTCGACACATAACCTCAACAACAAGACCACCTATACCGCAAATTCAGCTACGGACTCTCAGAACCACAGCCCCACAGATGATTACGCGTCTTCAAGAGACTGCACTCCAAAAAAGACCTTACGAAATAAAAATGTGCACACAAACCACACACGTTTTTTTTCTCCAAACTTCTTAAAAAGTACTGAAAATAAAGACGTAAAGATATAGCGCAAGGCCACCTGAGATGAAGCCTGGTTGCACTCTCCAGAAAAGACAAACACTAAAATTCGACATAAGTAATCGATATCCGAATCGCAAAAGACAAATGACGGAAGGTGAAAATGATTTCAAAGCTATGTGAAAGGTTGGAGGGAGGGGTATCCCGTCCTACAATTATTAACAAAGTAATCAGAACGGGGCCTACAGAAATGATGGGACTACAAAGCATCCTTCTGTGGCATCATGCCTGAAGGTGGAATGTAGAAAATTTGGAAAATCCTTAATATAAACTCACCTGCATGAAACCATACAGATATTACGTCGAAAATCAACCTGATTTTATCCTGGCAAATTTACAGCAATTCAGTGTTCTTACGTATGTAACCAGCTATTTACGTATAGCAGGGCACAACACGAGTGAACGTTCGTGGTGCACCTTGCAGTTACATAAGTTGCTTGGTGTTCAGTCAACTTCCGCCCAACAACGGAAGTTGGCCGACCGCCAACAGCCAGGTAGCAGACCAGCTCCACTGCTCAATCAGCTGGAACCGGTCTGCATCTGTTAGTTCGTCACGTGACATAATGCCTCAAGCCACTTCTATTGTTCTGCCCCCCCCCCTCCCCCCATATAACACGAGGGCTGGATAACCGGAGGGTAGTAATTAGTACGTAGATTAGACCATTGAGAAGTTTCAGCACTTTTTGCAGATAAGATAGAGTAACAGCCAGTTTCGTGCACAAATAAAATCACACTACGTTTCGGGAGGACAACCTCCCATCTTCAGGTAAAAATAAACACTAAAACATTTTAAAAATTCATGGCAGTATCTGCCGAGTCACCAAGTCTATAAAAACAAACCATTCAGGCATGGTCAAGGCCTAAAACATTAAAATTATT